>JAQFVV010000929.1:0-158289 GCA_028023455.1 Epiperipatus broadwayi | reverse complement strand
GATGATGATGATTATCATTAATTATTAATCATTACCTGGATTTTGAAGGCTAAATTAGCTTTCTCAAACTCTGTATGTTGAATATCTGTTCCATTGAGAAACTGATCTGTTCCTAAATGAGAAATATCTCAAATCTTAGAGATATACTACAGAGAAAAGAAAAAAAATAGCAGAAGACACTTCATGAATACAATATTTCCCTATCGGAAGAGCTCGTGTAGGGAATCTTAAAGAAAAAAACCATGATAAACAAGAATGACAACAAAATAAAGAACCTATAAAATGTGATTGTATCTATATAATAATCAAGAAAGCAAGTCATATATAGTGTGTCATTACTTTTATGAGCTTATATTTACAAATATGTAATATAGGGAGCGTACCCTTGACAAGTGCAGCAAGAGAAAAATATTTAAAATCTCTATCTAGAACATTCCCATCCCACTTATCAATTAAGAGCTTTTTTGAGCTATTGGTACACTACCTATATTACATATTTGCAACTACATGCTCATAAAAGCAATGTCACACTATATATCAGGGGTGGCCAACTTTTGTGTTCATAAGATCTACTTTTTATTTTTAAAATGTGCTGTGATCAACTTTTGTCATAAGCGATCGACTTGTTGTCATAGGCATCGTCTAAGTGGAGGAAGATGTGAAATACATACTATTTTTATGTATCTACCTAGTAAAAAATAATTATTTAACGGGCCAAAAAACTCATGTCCAGGCGAATTAAAGCAGCATGAGTAATTATTAACAATATTTATTAATTCAAATTAGTTACATTAAATCAAGATTAAAAATATTATTTTCAATAATAATACGCTTAGTGGACTTCACCTATCTAGCATTGAAAAAAATTTAGATCAAAAACAAAAAAACTTGAAAATCTTGATTTAATTTGTTTCACTCGTTACCTGACAGCTCTTACCAGGTTGGCCTCGTAATCGACCAAAAATGGCTTTACGATCGACCAGTGGATCACAATCGACTTGTTGGACACTCCTACTATATATAACTTGCTTTATTTACAATCAAGATCAAAATTACTTTTCCTGTACTGAAAGTTATTCATTTTTTGTGCACCTAGAATAACTGTACTTCTACCTATTCATGAGAATCCATCTTCAGCTTATTATCTTTTAGACTCTAAGGTCAGACACTGAAATAAATGCATTGATCCTAAGCTTCTTTGCATAATTTATCAATGTAATGTCTTTTATGAAAATGTATGAATTAGAAACTTTGCTTTTAATATTTTATCTTGAATATGGCTACCAATAGATCTGAGAACGTTTTATTTCTTAATCACATCAGGTAAAAACATATCATATCCATTACAGATAATTTATCAACCAAGCATTGATCAATGATTCATACTTACTGTTATCTATTATCAAAAATATCATTGCTATTGTAGCACTATTATCAATTTTGGGTAATTCAAGACATTGGTTATTTGACATCAATTTTGAGCAATTCAAGACATTGATTATTTGACATCAATTTTGGGTAATTCAAGACATTGGTTATTTGACATCAATTTTAATCAATTCAAGACATTAATTATTTGACATCAATTTCGGGCAATTCAAGACATTGGTTATTTGACATCCATTTTGGGCAATTCAAAACATTGGTTGACATCAATTTTGAGCAATTCAAGACTTTGGTTATTTGACATCAATTTTGGGCAATTCAAGACATTGGTTATTTGACATCAATTTCGGGCAATTCAAGACATTGGTTATTTGACATCCATTTTGGGCAATTCAAAACATTGGTTGACATCAATTTTGAGCAATTCAAGACTTTGATTATTTGACATCAATTTTAGGCAATTCAAGACATTGGTTATTTGACATCAATTTTGGGAAATTCAAGACATTGGTTATTTGACATCAATTTTGAGCAATTCAAGACATTGGTTATCTGACATCCATTTTGGGCAATTCAAAACATTGGTTGACATCAATTTTGAGCAATTCAAGACTTTGATTATTTGACATCAATTTTAGACAATTCAAGACATTGGTTATTTGACATCAATTTTGAGCAATTCAAGACTTTGGTTATTTGACATCAATTTTGGGCAATTCAAGACATTGGTTATTTGACATCCATTTTGGGCAATTCAAAACATTGGTTGGCATCAATTTTGAGCAATTCAAGACTTTGATTATTTGACATCAATTTTAGGCAAATCAAGACATTGGTTATTTGACATCAATTTTGGGCAATTCAAGACATTGGTTATTTGACATATTCAATAAATAATGATTTTAAAAAACTATCACAAATATTCTGATTTCTTCTAACTGAAAACTTAATATTCTTACCCGAAGCTTTAATAATAAATTTCAAAAAGTAAAAACTTCTCTCCCATCTAATATGTGTGTTTTTTCCCAAACTAAGTAGAAACTTTTATAATTACTGAGAAAGGTCTTGCTAGAAAATTTTCATATCCTCTCTGTATTTTGAAATCCTTGGGACTTTTATATGCTACATCTGATGGATCGTAAAACAGACATATTCTACCTCAGTTTATTAGAAAGTGTTGACTTAAATTATGAGTTAATACGTGATTTATTATGTCTCTCAATATATATAAAGTCCTAGATGATTAAATTTATCTACACAGCTATCTCAATATATATAAAGTCCTAGATGATTAAATTTATCTACACAGCTATGAGTATGAAGCCATGGAGCTTTGAAAGCGCTAAGCTGTAAATAAATTACTAATAAATATAACTTCTTTAACGAGCATTTAAAGTGCATAATTATTGATAATTTATCTGTTGTGGATAAAATACTAAGTAACTATTGTTTTTGCAATTCTTAAATGTATTATAATGCTAATTTATACTTAAAGGATTTTGTAAAACTTGTAATTCAATTTGAATGTCTTATATTGTCACTAGCATTATTTACCAGCCATTCATAAAAGATTATGATTATCCCAATTCCAAAAGAAAAAAAAATGAATATAACTCTTTAATATGTTTATTTGGTTTCATGTAATGATGTTATTTAATCTCTTCAGTAGAAAACTTATCTTTCTGCAAGATTTTATTAGATAACTTTAATTGTAGCTCTTCAGTGTACTTTTATTCTTTTAAAGTGTTTGATATAATGTCTAGTACGCAAATAGGATGTGTCTTTGCTACAAACATCCCTCTCAAGTATGCTATAAAATATTTTTTCATTCATTTTGCATACATAATTCATTCAACACCTACACATCGAGCAAACTGAAGAATATATTGACTAATCTTATGATCTTGACATTGTACTTTCAGTATATTATTTAAATTTTTTCAGAGCCTTTGCTATGTCAAAAATTCATAGTCAATATTTCATAAGTTATTTTAAAGGTTGTATGTTAGTCCAATAATGTTTTATCCATTAGACCAGGTGTCAACAATTTGTGGGTCATAACCATATGATTCCAATCTTGCAGGCTCTTTTTATCATGATAAACACATTTTTTATTTTAACTTGTAATTTGTAAATAAATATTTTGATGACTCTAGGAGAGAAAAAATATGCTTTTCAAAATTATGTCTTGCATTCAGCCTTATTATAGAATAGTAATTACTTTATGTATTTGTTATAGTCCTTCCTTCTCTCAGAAATGGACTATTCCAGATGCCTCCTTATCTAATCAGATTAAGCATTGTTTGCCACAGGCCAATAGGATGACGCATAGATAAAACCTAGCCAATGATTATTATAGGCCAATAAGCAACGATGCTTGCTGAATCCGAAGGTTTTCAATAATCTCAGGGATCTGTCTATAAATAGTCAGCCTTTTGTGAGAACCAGGGTAGAATGTCTATCTAATCTGATGGACTGTTCACATTCTCACAGGGAAGCTCTTCTAACCTGAACAGCAGCAAGTATTCCCATTGATAGCACTATGCTATTTAATCTATGCAGCTAGGCAAATCCCACAGAGACCGGATGCTGCTAAGATGACTGTTGGCTCGAGGCAAGCTGTCTTGTACAGTTGGAAGAGCCATACACCCTACCCATGAGGCAAGCTATCAGGGGTAGCTGGAAGTGGTAGGCAGAACCCAGAGTTTACGTTAAGCTACAATCTTCAACATTGTAAATATTCTCTTGTATATATACTGTATATTGTATTATATATATTTGTAGATATAATAAATATGTTAATTGTAATACTTGTCTTAGTATTATTTTCTGTAGGTTGGGTCTGTAATCCAGACCAAACATAACAGTATTTGAAGTGGAAATAACTTCAGTTTCAATTACATATAGTTACATTATGATTATTTATAATTACTGTATATGATGAATGTTTAAATATTAGAAATTTATGAATAAATCAAAATGTCCAGGTCATTTTGTTTGTTTATTTGTAGATAATTTTTATTTTCATTTATATTTATATAGATTTTATTATGTTCTTTTAAAACACTGAGCACGTGATCTGACTTGTAGTGAATGGCAGTACTGTGTGGAGAGTTTAGCCTCTGTATATGTTCTTTTACAAAAATAAATATCCAAATATATCTGTAACCATTCAGAAATTCACATTTTTCATGAACCTATTTTTCACCTTTCGTTAAAATTCGATATTCAAGACTTTAAAGGTGCAAGTTTGATTTTTATGCTACCAATCCTCATGGGTAAGTATAAGAAACTTCTATTGATTGTTGCCTTTGACAGAATAACTCAGTTGGATAGAGAATTGGCTTAAAATTTGATATTCAAGAATCTAAAAATGTAAATTTTTACTGTTGTGCTAACATTGTCACTCATCAGGTCAGCAACACCTGAAGAAGAATGGAGCATAATAGCACTCAAAACATTGTGTAATCTACTAATCTGTCTTGTCTATTAACCTGTGTTATTACTAACAGTTGTTTGTATTTGGAAAAGTTTACAAAATTTTCTGAACATCTTAACATTTAATGATAGATGATGGAAATAGTTCAACATATTATCACTAAACATCACATGATCACCATTTCCAAAGATCTAGGTGCAGTGCTCTCAGATCCAAGTCTCCTCACTGACAAAAACCATAAGCTAGAAACTAGTCTGGGGATATTGGATGAGTAGGCACTAGATAGGGATTTTATGCGCAAGCCTTCTGGCATCTATTGATTACTCTGACGTGCACTGAGTGGCGCTACTGTATGGAGAGTTTTGCCTGTTTTAACATATCAAATCTAAAATACAATCGTCATAAACCTTCAGGTAGACACTAACTGTAGTTTTGTTTTTACACATTTTTATATGTCAAGTTTAAACTAATAAATCCAATACTTTTGTTACTATAAAATATAAAGCACAATATAACAATACTGCTTGGCAATAGTGTTTTATATTATTTTAAAGTTTCTCTGTTTTATACAAATGTGATTTATAACAAGTTTAAT
Organism: Epiperipatus broadwayi; assembly: GCA_028023455.1. Lineage (NCBI taxonomy): Eukaryota > Metazoa > Onychophora > Udeonychophora > Euonychophora > Peripatidae > Epiperipatus > Epiperipatus broadwayi. The sequence goes on along the minus strand of JAQFVV010000929.1, from coordinate 152,869 downwards.
TAGACTTTAAATTACACAAAAATGAACGTTTACATTTTATAATTTGAAACCTTAAAACTTTTTTTAGCTTGTTCCATTTAAATTTTGCTAAAGTGAATTTAATAGTGAACAAAGTTTTAGAATTATCTCATGCTGAGTCTTACGATGCATAAGCATTGAGGTGTCAGCCTAAAGTTCACAAGTAAAGGGGAGAGATCAAAATTATATTTGTCAAAAGGTTTTAAGATGTAAGGAATCTCCCCCCCCCCCCCCCCCCTTTCGTAAAAATATAGTGTTCGCAGTCTCAATTTTTAGCAAAAACTCAATATATAAATGTGCTTTGCGCACAGATAATAAAGCTGATAACAGTAAATAAAATAAATGATATTCTTCAATTTAATAAGCTGAGCGCTTTCGGGAGGATTCATACTCCCATTCTAATAGCTATGATTATGGGAGAACAAATTCTCCCGAAAGCGCTCAGTTTATTAAATTGTAGAATATCATTTATTTTATTTACTGTTATCAGCTTCATTATCTGTGCGCAAAGCATATATATATATTATGGATTTTATATGCGAATGAAGTAAAGCTTTAACTATTTCAAAAAGATCAATATGCGTAAATAATTTTGGTTCATATCAAATGAACCATTAAAAAAAAAAAAGGTATATTAATTACATAACTCTAAGAAACAAGAGATGAAAACAATTCTATAAAATACAATCAATGTATAAAATAACTCATTCTATAATAATAAACTAATTAGAAATCCTTAATAATTTAATTTTCCTATATATGGAAATTGCAAATAAGATTAATAACTTTAGTACTTAAAAAAGTTTTAAAACGATGCATTAAAAAAAAAAATTAATACCGCGAGGTTATATTCTTTTTATATATATACAATGATAAAAAAAAAAAAAAAATAGATTTATCAAACAGGTCGGAATATCAACGTTCCGACCACCGATCTAAATAATGTTATATAAAAAATATAGATAAAAATTTAAAAACGAAATTAAAAATAAAGATGCAGTAAATAACCAATTTAATGTACCATGTGAATTATCGGGCCTGATCTAAAAATAAAATATGGTATTAGTTATGGCCTCTAATCCTACTTTAAAAAGTATAGCAACAGTTAAGAAAGACAAAGCAGAGCAAAATAATAATGCTATAAAAAGCTGTAAAATAATTCAAGCCATAATTCGCAATGACGTAATGCTTTGCGAAAACATATTAAAAGAAGGATTTATTATTAATGCACCCTTATCTTATCTAGCATCTTCAAGCTCTACGCATAAATGGCATCTTTATGCAACAGCGCTTCACGTGGCTTGTATGTACAGACAAGTCGGTATCATAAAACTGCTTCTAGAGCACGGCGCAGATCCAAATCAACGTGATTGGCTTAGCAGGACTCCCATTCATTTAATAAGTGACTATTGGCCGCTCAAATTTTACTCCGATAACTTCCAGTTTGGTTAATAATCCAGAAGATTTACACTTTGATCAACTTCATCAAGTTAGTGTTCAGTGTTTAGAAATTCTTCTACTTCATGGAGCGGATGTTAATCTAAAATTGCAAAGTTTTCATGGAGAAACTGCATTACATTTAGCCGCAAAGTCTAATTTTACGCTATGTTTACCAACTTTAATGAAATATCACATTGATTTGAATTCTAAGGATATTTTTGGTAGGACGCCCCTGATGATTTCTGCCAACTACCAAAGTGTTCAAATGATGGAAAAGCTTATTATAGGTGGCGCTAATTTAAATTGTACTGACAATCGACAAACGACGTTTTTGCATTTTCTTTGTGGTCGGAATATGCCTGAACTAAAACCAATATTTAAACTGTTATTGGAAAAAAACGTAAATGTTAATTGTCAAACCGTAGAAGGTAATACTCCTCTTCATTTTGCAGCAGCTGCTGGTAATGAAATAGCCCTTGACATTTTGCTACATTTCGGAGCCAATCCGGATATTCGCAATAATTGCCATTTAAGTCCTTTATACATTTTTCTAGATAAAGATATGCATGCAAATAAACTTTTTGGAATTCAGCGCTTAGTTGCTGAATCTCCCCAAATATTCATACACAATTCTTTTATGGAACTTCCGCGGTTGTTGCTATTACCCGCTATGAAAAAGCTCTATACTTATCTTATTCAGTTCAGTGAAAATGTATCCCGATTGGATAAACTTTGTCGGCATAGAATAAGACAGTCATTAGGAACTCATAACTTGAGGCAGAGTAATTGCTTAAAAGACGTGAATTATCCGCTAGCATTAAAGACCTTTATAGTAGAAAATTATGTTTTAGAATGGCCTAGTAATATCTTGAATTAAAAATTATCTTGAAACATATATATGTTTAGCTTTCGGAATTTCGGTTTACTGTATTTGTGAAAATTATGGTAATTTAAAAAATAAAAATCGAATTATTTGTCTAAAATTATGTCGGTTTGAAATTTATGTAATGGCATTAATTACTGTAATTAGAATTTTTTTTGCAATATCAATATCATCTATGTCTTTATTACTTTTTACAATTAATAAAGAATATAGATGATATTAATATTATATGGATTTGGCAATGCAATAAGAAAGATAAAGTAGAAATTTTCTATTTATATATGTTCTGAAAATAGAAAACGTGTTTAGATTTGTTAAAAGTTGTTGTTAACAACAGTAAATAAATATAAAACATAGTCAAACAAAAAAAACAGTATCTTGAAAAAAACCAAGTATAATAGCAAAATTCTTATCAACAGTAATGGCAAATCAGGTCAATGCAGTCCACAAAAGCAGCTAGAATCTGTCATATAGACAGCAGAGATACTACATTGCTGAAGATGACTTTAGATTAACTAGTAAGTCTAAACAATAAAATAAAGAGCTTAGTGTAAAGTTTGTCTGCTTCAATCCCCAATAAGGATTGCATGATGGATAGGTTATAATATAATTTTATAAGCTATATAACCAACTCATAAGTAAAACAGGCAAAACTCATTATATATATTGACACACACAGCCTGTTTTAACAACAGTTATACACAAGCATAAGAGCTGGTGGTCATGTGATGTGATGTTTATCAACTCCTAAGTAAAAACTTCATTAAATTTGTAATTCTAAAATATACCCGGTCTGTTCAAGCATCTGGCTAATAAACTAACAGACATCTAAATCTATTTTATTGCATAGAATGAAATTAGATTATCGCTTTTGCATCTAGTAGTTAACTACTCTGAATTTAGCAGATCTAGTAGGATGTAGCAATATATATGTAATAGAAATTACATAGCTGCAGTTTATATATTTGTTGCTATTATATGTTGGACTAAAACAGGCAAAACTCGCTATATATATATTGCCACACACAGCAAGCTAGAGTAATCAATGGATGCCAGAAGACTTGTGCATAAAATCCCCATCTAGTGCCTACTCATCCAATATCCCCAGACTAGTTTCTGGCTTATGGCTTTCATCAGTGAGGAGCCTTGGATCTGAGATGTTGGTCTATAATAATGATAGAAATAGTCAACATCTAATAACAATTAAAATGCCATCACAAACTTTCAGGCAACTATTAAAATTTATATATTTGTTCATATATTTAGCTATAAGTTATTTTTATTTAGAAAGAGGCAAAACTCTTTATACAGTAGCATAAAGAATGCTGATCATTCGATGTTTATTCTTTTTATTTAGAAAAAGGTAACTGCCTACAAACATTAAAGGGAGTCCAGATATGAATGGCTGCCTTAGAGCTAGAAGTTTTTGGATCAATTTCTAGCTGAGTAACATGCATAGACTAATCAAATGAAATTTGGGCTCAATCTGCTATTAGAGTGGCTGAATATTTCACTTATAAAGAAATCTGCAGAGATTCCAATCAGAAATAGATTTTTCTTTATGTAATCACAGAAGCAAAATTCTCTATACAGTAGTGCCACTCAGTGCAAGCCATAATAATCAATGGATGCAAGAAGTTTTTTCATAAATTCTATCTAGTGCCTACTCATTTAATATCCCTAGACTAATTTCTAGCTTGAGGCTTTTATCAGTGAGAGACCTTGCATCCATTGATTACTCTAATTTCTAGCTTGAGGCTTTTATCAGTGAGAGACCTTGCATCCATTGATTACTCTAGCTTGCATTGAGGGGCACTACTGTATGGAGAGTTTTGACTATGTGTAAACAGCTTGTGTAAGCATAAAGAATGGTGATCATGTGATGTTTAGTACTTTACATAATTGTAAGTGTAGATTGGACAACCATTACTTATATGATTCATGGTTTGTGTTTGACAATTATACAAAGTCAAAAACTATTAAAATTCCTTTCTGAGACAGATATGTATAGTAACTATAAATCTGAGAGACTCCAGTAAGATCTGCAAAAATCAATTCCAACTGGCTGTACTACTGTATCTTGGAAAAAGAACTTTGGTGCAAATTCAAAAAGTTTATTTCATTTCTTATGTAAAATTTCTGATATTTTGGTTTTATAACATGTACAATGGAGATTTGTATTCAAGGCAGGGAATTTAACTGATGAAATTATATTCTAATTTAGTCTGACCTACTTAAAATCATTGTAATAGATATATTTTAATTATGGCAGTAATATTTCTCATTATAATATTTAATTGGGTACCAAGAAGTTTATTCATTTTTTTCTCCAACGGCATTTAATAGAAATTATAATTCTCAAGTAGCTAGCTATTGAAGGACGTTTTTCCTACAAATTATTTTGCATCTAACTTTTAAAAGGTTAAAAAAAAAAAGAAGAACTTAGGCTATGATTCAAGATTATTCTAAGTAACAGGAGAATAAGATCATATTTTAGTTTATTATTACAGTTTTATTTAACTTTCAAGTTATTTTTCTGAGATGAAGAGTTGAACATATCGTTTTTATAAAATCAGGGATAAGACCGACAACCTTTACAGAAAAAAAAACAAATTTTTTATCATTATTAAGAGATTTTTTTATTAATAGCAACATCATCTATGTTCTTTATTACTTTTTACTATGCTTTTTTGCACACAATCTACTATTGACAGTTTCGATTGCCCCAGCAATCGTCTTCAGAACTATAACAAACACAATATAAATACATGTTATAGTTCTGAAGAAGATTGCTGGGGCAATTGAAACTGTCAATAGTGGGTTGTAAAAAAGCATTGTAAAAAGTAATAAAGAACAGATTTTTATTTATTTATGAAAGATTTTCTTTTGTAAAGTCAAGACAATGTCATTACCATAAATGAATTTTCCATTTTTGAAAGTTAGTCAAAAAATATATTAGTAAAGAACTAAGCTTTGTGGGAAATCAGTCTATTAAATTTTATTTTTGATACAATTCTTATTTAAAATGCATTGATTTTTTTCTATTGGAGAGCAGTTTGGTTTTTTTGCATTTAAGAATTTTAGGAATTTTTAAAACCATTTTCTCAACAAGATTAGTAAGGACATCACTATTCTTAGCTTGTTTTTTTTTTTTGTAAAATTACTTTTTCAAATCAACTACTCAGCAAATGCTTCTTCAATGGCACTTCACAGAATAACAGTAGAGAAGAAAGTACTTACCTGGTTTTCCAATTGCCAGTGGGGATGAGATTTTGAGCATCTTTTTATTCTTGATTTATTCTATAGTTACAGACAACCCGATACCCATTAATTGAACAGTGAATGATTTTCTGGGTAGGTACTATGCCATATATCTGAGAGGAAAAATCCTAACAAGAGAAATTTTACTTGACCCAAATTTGAACCCCAGGTCATAATACTACATTTGGATCTCTGTATCATGAGATTCTTGAGATAAGATATAATGCTAATGGATGATAATTTTTGGATCATTGTTAGATTTACTGAGTTTTAAATCTGCTATAACTTTATTTTCAAGTCAAAATTTTTTTGAATAGTTTTTGCATGACTAATGTTGATAAATAATTTAGACAATCATGCTTTAATTTTAGATTCTAATTTTTTTTATTAGAAAAGCTAAAAGTTATATAATGTTAAGATTTTTTCTCATTTTAAATAACCATGGGCCAGTTTGGTAATATCTATTCTTTTATTAGATTTAAAAAATGCTGTTTTTCTCTAATAGTGCTTTCTGATTCTTTCAAATATAGATTCAAAAGTCTTGTATATAAGATAGGCAGGCAGTGATATTAGTAGTTGTTTTAGAAATGTTTTTTCCACACTCACTATTTCTATGTAGAAGGGTTCAGGCTCTTTGATTGGGTTTCATAAAGTTTTGCCATAGTTTGTCTTCACTAAAAGATTCCATAAATTTATCAACAATATCTAAATATTTTCTAGACATACATTGCTGATAAATTATATTAACATCTAGAAAATTGTGGTGTAGTAAATCTAAGATTTCGCGCTGTAATATCGTAAATTAAAAACTCAGTGAGTAATAAATGAATATGTCTATATCTTCAAGCTTTCAGGCCAAGATGCTTAAGACTGACTTATATAGATAAAACGTTAAGTAGAGAAAAGGTGGTATCATCCTTTTCTTATCAAAATCTCTGTCATGTGTCAAGGCCTGATCATTGTTTAAAATCTGATTGGCTATCTGAGAGACAATGGTAGGTGCATGTGAAAGACTAGCAACCTTTCAATTATTACAAACATTGTTAATAAAAAAACACTGCAGAATGCTCCAATAAGGAATCATTTGCCTTCAACATCTTCTAGCCTTGGGCACTTTATTAGTTGTTGTTACAAGTTTATTAAATTTATCACAGCAAAATAGGATGTGGTCAATTCAATTGATATTCCTTTTATGATATCCATTATATTGACTCCAGGTTTTAAAATTCCACCTTGAGATTGCATGGTTTCAGTTATGCAAATACGAATCACAAGGGCAATAAGACCTTATTTACATTCGTTATAGATGAACATGACCCAATCTAAATTTAGTGCTCTCAGGAAGTTGCTTCAGACTACAGTGGCAATAGTCTGAGATTTGATTTCATATATATATAATTTTGCAGCAAACTTTAAGACGAATGTTAGCTATTTTTATATTGAGAGGATATAATAGAACTGATGAAGTATATATATTATTTGCCTTAAGACTTGCAATGATGGTATATTAGATGTAATATGTTGAACTATTTGCATCATCTATCATTAAATGTTGAATGTTTAGAAAATTTTAAGCTATATACTTTTCAAATACAAATGATTGTTAATAATAACACACAAATAGTCAACACAAGATTACACATTTTGAGGGACATTATTCTCCACTCTTCATCAGGTATTGGCCTGATCAGTGACAATATTATTGTAAGAATTGAACTTATATCTTTCGGTTCTTGAATATCGAATTTTAAGGCAACGTTCTAACCAAATGAGTTATTCTGTCATATTAAATTTGCAAAATTTTCAGACTACAAGCAGGTTGTCTTTTTTTTTTCAGGTAGCCAATCAAATTAAGACTAGTTATTCAAAGTTCTTAGTCGAATGGTAGACAAAAAAAATAAACTATCATTTGGCAATTAGCCCTAGCCTGAGTAGTATTGATTTCTTTTTTATTGTTGATCTTTGAAGAACTGTTGCAGAAGCCTTTGTCATGAAGCAGATAATTATGAAAGCATTAATTTATTTAATTAATGTTAGGATGATCATAATTATTGTCAGTTGAAACAAGTTTTTAATGTAACAACTTTACTACTTTTATTAAGAGTTATATGGCTGGCTAGGATCATTAGGTTCTATAAACACAATGGCTTATCTAATTTTCACTACCAATGGTAGCTTTTATTGTACAATGGTATATTGGCCTAAATCCATTTGAAAACAACTTGTACCACAGAAACATCATGGCCCTTGGTAACAAGTTGTCATTTGATTCAGTTTACATGATTCTTTTTTGTCAGTATCCAATTCTTTCTATAACATTTTTTCAATATAAAATAGTGCTATATTGGATGTTTTTCAATTGATATTAAGAATTCAAATAGAAATTATGGATATTTATTCATAGTTTCTAGTATGATGGTTTAGAAAGTTAACTCTTAAATGTACATTTTGTTACTATCATGTTACATATTGCAGTGATGGAAACTATATTGTTTATAAATTTTTTGCTCCTAGAAAATGTTTTTCAGCTAATTAATAATTGAAATGCATCTAAAATAATATCAAAATATTTATTGCATCTGTATTTATATGTTGGATTAATTCCGTCAGCTAATATTAAATATTGAATGTCTCTAGAAAAATTTTAAACGATATTTAAATTTTCCAATTACATTCAACTGTTAGTAATTGCACACAAGTTTGTATATACAAAACATCTTGAATGGTATTTTCTCTTTTTAAGTGTTGTTAGTCTGACCAGTGATCATACTAGTATGGGATCAAACCTAGACCTTTTGCTCCTTGGATATTAAATTTTAAGATAATACTCTAATCAACTAGACCATTCTGCCAAAGGCAACAGTCTGTAGAAAATTCATATATTTATCTATAAAGTCCCTCGATTTTTCCACTTTTACTATGAGAAAAGTTAATTAGTGATTTTCAGACATTATATACAGTTACACTAGATTGACTTATGAGATTATTTGCCATAATCGTGTGAGCAATTCTTTAAATTTTTTTCTTTGTATCTTAAATATACAATAAAAAGAACCCTCAAAAGAAAAAAAGCAATTATTGGTACTATAATGTGTTCATATATACTAGGTATATTGATAAATGAAAGAAAATCTGCAATCAATATAACATTAGAACAGCTTTTCACAGTCATAACACATTATGAGGTATCCTAATATCTACAAAGCCTAAACTTGAAGTGCCAAAAAGCTGAAATTACATCTATGAAATACTACATGAATGTGGAAAAATAAAATGATTGCAAAAGCACAAATTGATAATTAGAAAAGATAAAACATATATGTCCCAAATAACAGACTATGCATGTAACCAATAAATATATGTTCAATTGGGAGAGTGCAAAAATATTGAATAGAGAGGAAACGGTACAAAAAAAATGCTGTTCACATGACAACACCAAATAACCTCATAAGTCAACCTAATGTGACTATACATAATGTCTGAAAATCACTAATTAACTTTGCTCTTAGAAAACATGGAGAAATCAGGAGGAATCTCATAGTATGGTATGAAATGTCTACTATTGCCTTTGACAGAATAGCTCAGTTGAGTAGAGCATTATCTTAAAACATCCACAGATCTAAAGATACAAGTTCAATACTCATGCTAGGACTCTCACTGATCTGGCTAGACATATCTAAAGAAGAGAAAATAATACCACATGAAAAGTTGTGAATATACTAACCTGTGTCCCATTACTAACAGTTGAATGTAATTGAAAATTTAAATAATGTTTAAATTTTTCTACAGATATTCAATATTTAATATTAGATGATGAAAATAGGCCAAAAAAGTCATCATCACAAACCTTCAGGCAAACATTTATTGCATCTATTTACATTAATATAATTAGGCCAGTTGTAGGAGCTTATCATTCATAAGAGCTTATCATTTATTATTGATTGGTGAGAATTCAGATGCATAGTTGTTACCAATAGCAACCATCAATGCTGAGTCTCATTCTAAATATAACGTTGGCTTGACTGCCAATGTTTTGCAAATAGTGAGCAATATACATTTTTGTTAGAATAATTCTAGACTAGTAAATTGTTGTTCTGAATAATGATTCAGTAACACTTCTTCCTCTTCAAAAGTGAACATGGCACAATAATACTTATATCTATCTCTCAAATGGATCTCAGTTTTGTAGCAAGGAACTTTACCTTACTGGGGACAATAAGATGAACTAACTTAATTATTTGATTGGCCTGTTGGAACCATTGGGTATTTGTTATTTTATTTCTCATCTCTTTTCTGAATCCAGTCTAGATAGGTCTAAAATTAAGGGTAAACTTTAGACATTCCATAACATTCCCATCTCTGTCAGAAGTTAGCTTTGGAGTGCATAATCTTTGAAATAATCTGGTGGATGTTTAGATCAGCTACATCTGGTCTGGTTTCTGTAGGTTTTGTAATTAGTGGTCTGCTTGGCTTCTCAACATCTGATCTAGTGGGCTCTTCATTGCTGTATGGTTACTTTACACTCATGACTCAACTGGTCTCTAGGTTTGTGGTGATGTTGTTTATCTAGGGTTTGGACAACCACCCTATATAGGCATTTTATGTTTATAATTGTTGATAGAATTCATTTGGTATTCCCACTAAATATATAGAAGATTATTACATGAGTATCTATCCACATTTTATCATTTTTGTCTTTGCTCTTTATATTGGTCAGGCTTGAGAGTTGATAGATTTGTTCTAATTCCTTGTTTAGTAGCAGTTTAATTTTAATCTTGCTGGAACTGCACTAACTGTGGTAGGTTATGCTATAAATTTTCTACCTATATGAGTGTTCCAATTTTTAAGACTTTTTTTCTTGGCTATTTTCTCACACTGATTATTGCTCTGAGAATGAAATGGTTGTCTGAACACTTGTTCCATATTATTATTGGCATGACATTTTTTTAATAAACTTGCTATGATGTTTGTACTATTGATTAAAACTATAGTTTTAAATAGAGCATGAGTTGTGAATAATCTCCTAACTGTTTTCATCAATGCTGAAGCATAGAATAATAATAATCCAATCACCTGTATTCACTCAGAGAATGCATTAACAATTGTAACCTGGATTGGTTGGATGAGTATCAATGCACTGGATTGGTTGGCTAGCAATGCACTGAAGCATTTAAATGCTTTTTAATTTCCAATCACTACCTTTAAAATATTTTTAATATGACTCATTTGTAACAAGTTACATCATATTTTGTTAGTTTTGAGTATCTTCCTTGCTCCAAATGCCATTTCATCCAAAAACCTTTCATGAAATGATTGCAAAAAGGAAAATTATAATACGTGTCCATCAACCTCTAAGAGAAATCATAATCATTTGGGTGCTAAATCTAATCTTACATTTACCACAATACATTTATCATTTTTGATTACTGATTTATTATCAAGCCATGTTCAGATGGTGTAGTAGTAGTGGCAGTGATTTGAGAGCTAAAGATTTTTGAATTAAAGTTCAATCTATCATTTCTGGTGCATGAATCTCACATTTGATTATTTATTAATAGATTAGTTATTTTAAATCCTGCATTTCTATAAAACAATACTATGAATTTCCTTTTTCTTCAATATATACATTATAATGAAAACATTCATGGGTAGAAGATGAAAATACTTTTTTGGGTCATACCATGTACTAGTTTTCTATACAGAGAAATTTTTGCGGATCCTATTTAAAGTTTCTAAAATCGCCAAAAAGATCTTCATCCACTCATATTTCTCAAAAGATGGGGATTTTGTCTCTTCTGTTATCATCTTGTAGGATTTATTTTATGGTTGCAAGCATCTCTATTCAACAATGGAATCAAGTCCTAGAGAGCACAGGACTTTCTGTACATTATTGATAGATTCCTTTTAATTTCATAAAGATTTTTTTTAAATAAAATATTTATTAGTATATTAAACTTGATTTTATGTTTTTATTTTTCTGCCCCCCCCCCTCCAATCAAGGATGCAAACAATCAATATTCTGAGATAAGAAATTGTGTTAGCCTCGTGTATAATAATCCCTGTTACATTGCTCCATTTGCATAGATGATCAGAAGTGCAACTCTCCTTTTTTAGTTACGAAGAACAATTAGAAATTTTTATTATGTTCTCAGCCCAATGTTTATAGAATATGAAGTAGAGTCGATCACTTTTCTCATCTACTTCTATTATATCATCTAAGTGAAAACTAATTTTAACTACATATAACATAGAAGAATGAGTTTGTGGAAAAGAATTGCTATGGTAGCAACTGATATATGAAAATGATATAGTGTATATGTAGAAGGGGTATATACAATGTGTTAAATAGATTTAAAAAGTGGTAGGTAAACATGCACTAAATGAACATGTATGTAGACTGCTAACAAAACCTTTCAAGAGAAGATAAGTTGATTGAGTTTCTATACGAAGGATATAAAAAGCCGATTACAAATGTGTGAAAGGTCATAATTCCTGTTAAAAGGTAAATCATGCTACTTTTTTTTAATCAAGACTTTTTTGTGTCTGTGTTCCATTTAATTTTCATATATGTAAATAATTTTGCATTTGATTTCCTATTACCCTTCCAAACCAAAAGTTTGTGGATTATAGTTTTTCTGTCTTTTCTCTAATTCCAAATCTTTCATAAATATAAGTCCATTTTCCTCTAACTCCATCCATATATTCTCTTAGATCTTTCATCATTCCCTCCAGCGACAATTTATTCTATTTTGAATATCTAATCAAACGAGTAAACATAGTATTTCTTTTTAAGAAACAATTTCCCAGGGTACACTCTTTTCTCCAATACATGTCAGCATCTTCTTCTTTTCATTAATTATCTTCAGCATCTTCATTATGCTGCATTCACACATTTTAAAAGCTTTTAACTTTTTTTTTTACAAATTCAGGCTTAGTTCACATTTCTGAATCATATAAGGTAATATTCCAAATGAATCTCTTGATGTAGTGGGTTTTTTTTAGTAAGAATGAATATATTTTTAGATATTAATAATCTTCATTTCCTGTTAAAAACTTTTTTGAGTTAAGCAATTCTAATGCTTATGTTACTCTTACTTACTTTTCATATTTGACGTTAGTAAGCTTTACAAATATTTAAAGGTTATGACATGTATATGTGAAAAATATAGGATGAAAAGTATCAAGGTGTCACTATGTACATGAAATTCAGGTGTTTAATATTACCTAACTCACCTGAATAGTAAAGGTTATTTATGAAATGCACGCATTGTAAGAGAAGATAGTCCCAGATTTCTGTACTGGAGGATGATTATGATATGTAGGAGTTGAAAGAGGTGCTAATAAAAATCAAAACAGGCAAAACTCTCTATATGTATTGTCACTCCCTGCAAGCCAGAATAATCAGTGGATTTCAGAATGCTAGTACATAAATCCCTCATCTAGTGCCTACTCATTCAGTACTCCAGTCTAGTTTATTGGCTTGTGGTCTTTGTCAGTGAGGAGCCTTGGATCTGAGAGCACTGCACCTAGATCTTAGGATTTAGAAATGGTGATCATGTAATGTATATTGGCTTAAAAATCAAAACATTTGAAAAGTTATGCCATGATTTAGTTTTTCTATCGTGTATTGTGCAATCTGATTTTTCCTATCTAGTACATTTCTTTATCTTTGTCCTTTCCATATATGTTGTTCACTGCCATCATTCAGCGATAAATAGGGCAACTACTTTTGATAACTGAGCTGAAATAGTGTCAATAGAATTACATTTAAATGGAAAATATAATTCGCTACATCATCTATATTTAAGATATTTAACCACAATAATTTAAGAGATTTTTTTGTTTTTCTTTTCCGTCCTTATTCTGATAATATAGAATTCAAAAAACAAAATCCGTTTAAAATAACAGCAAAAAGACTATAAAGAAAATTTAGTCAAATGAAATAAAACACGAAATTCTGACTTTGCTAAAAAAAAAAAAAAAAGTAACTTAAAGAAGGAAAAGGAAAGACAATAATTATTACGAAGCTCGAGAAACGTACACGCAACTTAATCCTTTCAACAATGGAAGCTGAAAGTGCAAAAATTGATGCTATTAGTGAACGCTTTTATGAATTTCTTAAAAATAATGATACTTTTGGATGCGAAGCGATGCTTTTAGAAGGTTACGACGTAAGTAGCGTACTCTCACTAATAAGACGTCCAGTTAGTGATAGAATTTACTTAGCACCGTTACTTAATGTAGCTTGTATATATAGATTTCCAGATATTATAAGATTGCTGCTCAAAGCGGGATCTAATCCAAACGCACGCGATAAAATGGGCTATGCACCAATCCATCTCACAATTTACTACTGGCCCCATTATTTATACGTAAGGAATGAGGAAAATTTATTGCTCCGAACTGGGAAAATGGTTTTACCCGATTATTTAAATATTTTACACGAAAAAAGTTTATCCTGTCTGCAACTGTTGTGCGATTTTGGAGCAGACGTTAATTTGCGCATAGATGATGGCCAAGGTGATACAGCGCTACATTTAGCAGCTAAAGAAAATTTTACTGCTTGCTTGGATATTTTAATAAAATTTGATGTGGACTTAAACGCAAACGATAACGATGGCAAAACACCATTGATGGTTGCAGCAGATTATGATAATGTTCAAATACTTAAAGAACTTGTTATTAAAGGAGCGAACATAAACTCTAAAGATCGGGACGAAATGACAGCATTACACTTAGTTTGCAGAAATCACGCTCCAGAATATCCTTCACTGCCAGTTATTCAATTTCTCCTCAAACATGGAGCTGATGCAAATGCTCAGAATATTTATGGCAATACGCCTCTTCATATAGCCGCCGCTTGGGGCTATGAAGTTATCATTGATTGGTTGGTTGCTTTTGGCGCGAATCCAGATATTTTAAACCGTTCTAGACAAACGCCGCTTTTTTTACTACTGGATACAACACCAATAGGAAATAAATTGTTTGGGATTCAAAAATTATTAAACGAAAGTGCTCAGATTTACATAAGAGATATTAATTCAACTATTCCTCGTATGCTCAACCACGAACTGATGATAGATTTAAGAACTATACTGGAAACAGCAGCATCTAAGCCGAGTTCTTTGCAACGATTTTGCCGGCAAACGATTAGAAGATCGATAGGACTGCAAAATCTTGGCCAGTTTTTAGAAAACCTAAATTTCCCAGAATTTTTGAAAAATTTTATTTTTTTTGAAAATATTAATACGTTTTAAAGTTAATGACACTTTTATATACACATATATGTTTCATATCTAATCAAATAAAAAATAATCTAAAGAAAAAATTGAACCTCTAGCATGGCTTCTTTCATGAAGGAGACGCATTATTAATAGTTTGAACAACTTTGGTGAATAAGATATCTCTGTATACTTCTTAATATTTAAATTTTGCTTACTTACTTTTTAAAAAAAATATTTATAGGAACCTTAGTGAAGAATTTTTGTATCTGATACATACGTGCTTACAAATCACTCCCAGAAAGATTTTAAAAGAAATTAATTTTAATCAGACAATTGAATTATATAATCCTCTAAATTCCAATGATGACTTAGGAAACCTCTATTAAATGTTTGATTCGGATAGTATGTATTTCAAACAAGAAATTAGCATATAATGTTGCCTTGTGCTCTTTCAATCTATCCTAAATCTATACAGAAGCAAAACTCTCCATACAATAGCACCACTCATTGCAAGCCAGAGTACTGTAATCAATGAATGTAGGAAGTTTGCTTTGGCTTGCACTGAGTGGCGCTACTGAATAGAGAATATTGTCTCTGTGTAAACAGCTTGTCTAAGCATAAAGAATGGTGATCATGTGATGTTTAGTGATTTATTCTAAATCTAATAAGCTAACTAGGAATTTTAGAGGTGAGATTTGGATATCTTATTGACGTAACACAAAGACATTACAAAAATTTCATTTAAGGATTTTAAAAATATAAAGGCAATGCCATAGATTAATTAATATGTTCTTCAACTCACAAAATATGATGTTTGCTGTTTCTGATCTCTTCAAGTGATAGCAATTGAGGCCAGGAAAAGAGTATGAACAAAAACATAGATTAAATTTCAACCCCTCCCCCTTCAAATAATGCACAAAGATGTTAACAGAGTTACTATTTAATAAATGTGTATCTTATATATATACAAGGAATAAAATATAACACATTAAATGCTACTTACAGAGTACTATTATGACCTGTAGGTTTGCAAAAACCATAGTCAAGACCAAGTTGACCTTTATAAGTATTTCTAGATATCATCTGCAGTCTTCAGGGTGGGATGTTACTGGGTATGGAGGTCTATTTGAATTTTTCTTTTGGGGGTATATCAGGCTTGTTGCATTGATCTTTATATAGCCTCCAGCATCTTTATGGCTTCCTTTTGTTTCCATTTACTGGGTTATTGATGCATTTTTTTATATTTCTCTGGATTTCTAGCAATATTTTAACTTCTTATTTTTAGAAGTGACTATTTAATATTACTATTAAATACAAATGGGTGTTTATATCTGCTTTAATCCATATTACTTGTGTATTTTTTGCACCCTTCTGCTGTTCAATTAGTAACTTATTGGTGTTTCTTCAGTTCTCTCAGTTAGTTATAAAATAATTGTATAGTTTTGATATAATATTAATATCATATGTGTTCTTTATTACTTTTTACAATGCTTTTTTACAATACACTATTAACAGTTTCAATTGCTCCAACAATCTTCTTCAGAACTTCTACTTATATTTATATTATCTGAAGAATAGTGCTGGGACAATCGAAACCATCAATAGTGCGTTGTAAAAGAGCATTGTAAAAAAATAATAAAGAACATAGATTATATTAATATTATATGGGTTTGGGAATGCAATAAGAAAGATAAAGTTTATATAGTTTTGCTATCGTATATTATTTCACAGAGTGCGTGTGTGTATGTAACATACATTAATCACTTTATTCTATTTTATTACATGTATTTGCACATATTTATCACACATCAAATCTTTGTGCTGCTTGTATATATGTGTGTGTGTGTGTGCGTGCGCGCGTGTAACACATTAAGCTATAGCAATACTATAGTTTAATGTGTTACATGCACACACACACATATATATACAAGCAGCACAAAGATTTGATGTGTGATAGATATGTGCAAATACATGTAATAAAATAGAATGGTTGTCGTAGAATAGCTGCTAAATCCCACTCGATGGCGCAGTTATCACACTAAAATTATAAAATATGATCATTCACGGGCCGTTAATTATAATCATTTTGATGTGTTTTTTGTAATGCGAAAATAAAAACAAAAAGAAAATCGTCTTTTTTAAATATTACTTAATTCTAAATATTATTTTTTATTAACGTATACAAATTAAATGATAATAATAAATGTAAAATAAAATAAACAAATTACAATTTGATTCATCTTTTTTAGTTTTCTTTTTATTAGAAAAAATCAATTTTCTATCGGAGATTTTTTTACTGGGGTTACGGCTTTTTTTTTGTTGTTGTTTACCGCTAGTTTTTATTTCAAATAGAATGATAACTAAAAGTAAAACTTGTTACGTTTACGTTTAGGGTTAGTTTTAGGGTTAGGATTAGGGTTAGCTTTAGGATTAGGGTTAGTTTTAGGGTTAGCTTTAGGGTTAGTTTTAGGGTTAGGTTTACGGTTAAAATAAAAAATATCAAAATCGTATTTTTGTAAATATTTTTTTTTAGTAACATCTATAAAATAAATGATAACAATAAACGTAAACTATATTCGACAAAGAATAACAGTAGTCGGAGAAAAAGAAAGAAACTAAAACTTTTTTAAACAATGACAAATATATATATATATAAAATGTTTATAATATATGCTTTTTATGACATTTAAAAAAACAGTGTACAATTGTACTTTTCTAACTGGATATTTTTGTGTTAACGCTTTTTTTTTATTTCAAAAATATACACATGGGTACAATCTTAAAATGTCTCATGGAATGTTACTAACAGTACGTTACTTGACTCATTACCTAATTCCAAATAACTTTATACATATATCTCGTCAACATTTACTACTTAAAACTTCAATACACTACGGTGTAAAAAGTCTGTTAATTATTACTTTACAAATGTCCATCCAATTCAAATAAAACACACCCTCTCCCCAAGCCGTAATCATTTTATAAACTGTGCGAATTCGGAAAATGTATTTGCTGCGTAAAACACACATGCTGTACTGCGATGTGACATAGCGGCCTGCGATCTGTAGCACAACAAAAAAGTTGTATTATAGAAAATGCAGGTTCGAAGGTGTCGGCCGCGGAACAGCGCCATCCCATGGGATATATCTGCTCATCGACGACAACCAATAGAATAAAGTGATTAATGTATGTTACATACACGCACACTGTGAAATAATATAAGATAGCAAAAGTATATAAACTTTATTTTTCTTATTGCATTCCCAAACCCATATAATATTAATATCATCTATGTTCTTTATTATTTTTTTACAATGCTCTTTTACAGCACACTATTGATGGTTTCGATTGCCGCAGCACTCTTCTTCAGATAATATAAGTAGAAGTTCTGAAGAAGATTGTTGGAACAATTGAAACTGTTAATAGTGTATTGTAAAACAAAAAAGCATTGTAAAAAGTAATAAAGAACACATATGATATTAATATTATATCAAAACTATATCATTATTTTAGAACTAATTGAGAGAAATGAAGAAACACCAATAAGTTACTAATTGAACAGCAGAAGGGTGCAAGGAATGCACAATTAATATGGATTAAAGCAGATATAAACATCCATTGGTGTTTAATAGTAATATTAAATTGTCACTTCTAAAAACAAGAAGTTAAAACATTGCTAGAAATCCAGAGAAATATTAAAAAATGCAACAACAACCCAGTGAATGGAGACAAAAGGAAGCCATAAAGATGCTGGAGGCTATATAAAGATCAATGCAACAAGCCTGATGTACCCCCAAAAGAAAAATTCAAATTGGCCTCCATACCCAGTAACATCCCATCCTGAAGACTGCAGATGATATCTAGAAATACTTAAAGGTCAACTTGGTCTTGACTATGGTTTTTGCAAACCTACAGGTCATAATAGTATAACATTTGATGTGTGTTATATTTCATTCCTTGTGTATATATATATATATATATATATATATATATATATATATATATATATATATATATAAAAGATACACGTTTATTAAATAGTAACTCTATCAACTCTTTGTGCATTGTTTGAGGGGGTGTTGTTGAAATTTAATCAATGTTTTTGTTCATACTCTTTTCCTGGCCTCAATTGCTATCACTTGAAGAAATCAGAAACATCAAACATCAATGAGTTGAAGAACATATTAATTAATCTATGGCATTGCCTTTGTATGAGTAAGCTTGTGGTTTTAAGACCTGTAGAGGTCCCTACTATCACATTTATACACATGTGCTTGAAGCTACAGCCTTAATGAATATTATGTACCAATTATAGTTAAATCACATTTTCATTGGTTTGGATAGTCAAATAAATAAACAATATAGCATTTCCTAAATAGAGCTCTTATGGCAAATTTGAGCACAGTTTTCATGTAGCACACAGATCTCTTATACATCATAAATATTATCTCAAAGGCAGTCTAAAGAAGTGAAATCTTTATTGTCTACATTGTTAAGATATGCCGGAGAATGGAATATATTGAAGGTGCACAATTAGGTAATTGGTGAAGATAGCACATGAAAAGTATCAAATAAACAGAATAACGAACCAGCATGCTGTACATGTGGATATAGTCTTGACAAAACATATTTAGTATACTATTATTGTTGTTTTATCTTTATTTATTTTTTTGGAATTGGGATGGTCATACACTTGATATATTAATGTTTTTTCTGGCTTGTGATCCAGATTTGAATCCATGCAGATAAACTTTAAATTTTTTTCAGATTGTTATCAGACTTCAATTTTTTTACTTTCACCTAAACAGACTGTAATCTACATAGCTAATTATCATTTATACTTAATGTAACTTCAAAAATTACTAAAAAATTGATTAATGATTTCAAATTTAGCTTCAAAACACCTCCTAACACTAAACAACTAATAAATAATTCCAAAGAAAAAGATCAAGCCCCTCATATGGTCTATAAAATAGCATGCCCTCAATTAGGCTGCCAGGCATCTTTCTATGGTGAGACTCGGGCTAACATCAACACAAGCATTTAGCAACACAGGTATGCATACAACAGGGTTAAAAATAAAAATGAAGGAACATCAATCTTCTGTGTTACAGGCCATGCATTGGAACCCAGTTCTGTCCAAATAATTTGCATAGAGAAGGGTGATGCCAAGAAAGGTTAAAGAAGCTTTTTACATAGCAAATGATCTCAGTGCCATTAATAGAAGAGAGGCATGCTTTGCTCTCTCCAAACAGTGGACTAACTAATTAAAAATTCAAGCTCATTTGCATATATGTACAATAAATGACAACAGTCTTCATTCGTAAAGCTATGAGTATGAGATTAGAATACTAAATCTTGAAAGCACTAAGCAGGCATATTAAATATTATAGTATAATTACAGCTTCACTAACGTGAAAAAATCGCATATGTATAATTACAATTTTTATTGGTGAAGAGAAAAACAATTTATTACATAGCTAATTATCCAAATTTATTTATTTAGCATATGGATTTTTGGACAGTTTAATTGTTAACAAAATATCATTAAATAACATGTAGAAGTTTCAATCAGGATATAGATTTACTAATGGCTTTCATTCGGCCATTCAATTCAGCCACCATATTGTCAGACTTGAGAGTCTTTAATTAAATGGTTTACAGTTTCTGTTTGATTGCACTTATAAATATTAATGGCAGATAATCCCAATGATCATGGGCTATCCTGAACTGTTGATGAGACTAGTATAATCTAAGAACATCAAATCTAGCTGAATTTATGGTTGGGTGTGGAAAAAGAAATTTGTTTGAAACCTCAAAAGAAGTTCATTTTTAGTCATTCTTGGAACGTTTGAAAAAATCATTTTTGAACATTCAGAGAAGATTTCAATTTGAGATAAATCTTAGGTGGCAAAACTATATCTTGAGTTATTCACAACTATGATCTACCTAACAGCCTTTTAATAAATTGTTCGTGGAGCAAACTTTTATGCTAATATCTGATGGAAGAATAGATAAAATATCAGGAAGCCACTGCAAAGTTATAGATTTGAGTGTACAAGTAATACTTTTCAAGATAACATTTAAGTATCCATAGGTAAATTAGTGTAAATACCTTTTCCCTAAACAGCATTCACATCATAATTTCAAGTAATGCCAGCCAGCATTTCAAATAAATTACTTTTTAAATTTTATTTTAGATTCTACCCTAGAACGGTGACAAATAAGTTAGGCTACAGTCCAAAGTTATTCTTAAGTAATAGGAGTTAGAAATACATTTCAGTGTCTGGCAACAAGAGATTACTTTGTTGTATAGATGAACATTTGAATATATTGTCTTTGTTGGATTAAGAATTCGACCTCAGTCTTTGAAAAAGTTTCCAAACTTTTCATATTTTTAAGAGATTATTCTATTTTTGGAAAAAAATACCCCAAGGCCTGGTTCCTAGTCCTTAGGGGGCTGGGACATGGGTGCTGCAGGGATTAGTACGGGTTTTCCCTTTCTCATCTTCTGGATGGTGGAGATGATGGGATTCTTGGTAGCTGTGATCTATCTAGTTGCCATTAAGGTCAGAGGTTACTTAGTAAACTATGAGAGAAGCTATGAATGGCAAGATATATGCATATACAATTCAAGGTTTTTCTGTTCACTCTGTAAATCAAGTTCTGCATTGTAAATCATAGTTTGAATCTTGTATATCACTACATATAACATGTAAATTCAAAGATTAATATTATGTTAATAAATCATATTTTGAGAAGAAAAAAAATATCTTTTGTGAAGTTAAAGCAGTATTATCAGCATGGATAAATTTTGTGTATTCTACTTCTGGATAAATTATTTCTGAATTTACTAAATAAAATAGATGAGAACTAAATCCTGTGGTAGACTGTTCTGTAAAAATTTTGTCTCCTCTTGATTTTCATTTAAATTTTTCTCTTGGAGAGGATTTTTGCTGCATTTAAAGATTTTTTTCAAAAGAATTCTAAGCTGAGGTTAACTCAATGAAATTATTATCGTTTCTAATTTATTTTGAAAGCTCATTTTAAAGTGAGTTTATTTGAGATAACATTTATTCATAGCAGGAAATTTTTCTGGATCCAATCTAGCCTGATCTGGTAGATGACTGTTTTGTAGAGAATATATTGCCATGATATAATATTTTTTGTTTCATCGTTAGATTTATTTAATTTTAAAATTGCTATATTATGTCTAATTTTTGGAATAATGTTGCTGAATTAATCCTTGGCTTTAGATTCTAAAATTTTTAGAAATTCTAGAAATATTATATGTACTCCTATGGTCTTTCCTGGTTTAAGGAAGGCAAGGATGAATTCAAGTTTACCAACATCTATTGCTTACATTGTGAAATAGAAGCTTATAATTCTATTCTAATGATGTTTTTTTTTGTTATTAAAACAGGCAAAACTTTCCATACAGTAGTGCCACTTAGTGCAAGCCAGAGTAATCAATGGATGTCAGAAGGCTTGTGCATAAAATCCCTATCTAATGCCTACTCATTCAATATTCCCAGACTAGTTTCTAGCTTGTGGCTTTCATCAATGAGGAACCTTGGATCTGAGAAATGGTGATCATGTGATGTTTAGATGTTTTTTTATCCTAAAAATCTTAAATTTAGAAATCTTATAAACAATCTCAATTTTTTTAAATATATCTAGAACTACCAAATTTATACAAAAATGACCAAGTTTGTCAATTAGATTATGAAAATTTTGTTTCCCATAATATATTTTTAATGCTCTTAAAAATTTGTTCATAATTTTTGGTGGAGTGGAAAGATATAACCAATCTCACAATCCCGTAAGTCGCGCCTTAGTATTTGAAACTAACTGTCACTCAACCAGACTTTGTCTTGATGAACTTTCTAATTAATTAAAGATAAAAAATGGTGAAAAGTAATCATCCAATCTTTGTCGGTAAATGATATCTAGCTATAATCAACTAGTTAAAAAAAATTGCTCAAATCCTTATCAAGGATATAAGTCTAGGAGTTCCGCATTCTCTTTAACTGTTTCTTATGAAGAACTTCTGGATAAATCGTTATCTTGCAGTAAAGTATTTAGATACTGTTTCACTTTCAGAACAAACACACATACACTATACAGTTAATTAAAGGGTCAGATTCCAAATCAAGCTTAGAATTTTTTTCTTGATTATAGTCAATCCAGAAAAGTATTCTTTATTAGTCATTAAATGGGTGTTTAATTATTCTCAGTAAAAAGTAAAACAAGATAATAAAAAAAGCATTCTAATTCTCGCCTTTGATAAATGTCAAGCTCGACGTATAGTCCATTCTTCGTTTCTTTGTAGCGAATTTTTAGATAAGGCTTTGTCCTAATAAAGTGAACTCTTTAAAGTCAGCATATCCTTTTGCCTATATATACATTGTAAGGATGGAAGAATCGTCATTAATGAAACAAAGAAATTATGATGAAATATGAATTTGTAAGTTTTTTTCCCTCGCTGTCATTATGTTAGCTAACAGGCAGTTAAAAGAGAACTAAATATCTAAACTGAGAAAATGATAAACTTTCCAGAGTCTGGAGAGTCACATCAAATCAAATTTTATTCTGTATTTCCAATTTAAACAGGCAAAAACTCTCCATGTAGCAGTGCCGCCTTGTGCTAACCAGAGTAATCAATGGATAACAGAAGGCTTCTGCATAAAACCCCTATCTAGTGCCTACTCATCCAATATCCCCAGACTACTTTCTGAATTGTGGCCTTCATCAATGAGGAGCCGATGAGTAGGCACTAGATAGGGATTTTATGCACAAGCCTTCTGGCATCCATTGATTACTCTGGTTAGCACAAGGTGGCACTACTATATGGAGAGTTTTTGCCTGTTTACTAACAGTTATGTGCTATCATGAGAAGGTGATCATGCGATGTTTATTGGTTTATGTCCAATTTACTTAAAATCCACCACAATGCTCACATGTAAAATATGGATCAGAAATTTTATATTAAAATTTTCCAAACCTGCAAGTTTAAGTAGAAAATTGATAGAATGAAATTCTCATAAATGTTTTAAAATTATGTATTTTATTTATTTATTTACTGTCTGCAGAATCTGTGTATAAATTGTTATTACTATAAAAATAGAATTAGATTTATTTATTTCATTTTTTATGTGAAGATTCTTTTACTTTGACGGTTATATGATCTCATTGAGAATTTATATAAAATCTGCTAGATTCATTAGTTTCGTAACCCATCACTACTATATTAAAAGAGGCAAAAATCTCCATACAGTGGTGCCACGCAGTGCAAGCCAGAGTAATCAATGAATACCAGAAGGCTTATGCATAAAATCCTTATCTAGTGCCTACTCATCCAATATCATCAGTGAGGAGCCTTGGATCTGAGAGCACTGCACCTATCCCCAGACTAGTGGCTTTCATCAGTGAGGAGCCTTGGATCTGAGAGCACTGCACCTAGATCTCTTTACTGATGAAAGCCACATGCTAAAAACTAGTCTGGAGATATTGAATCAGTAGGCACTAGATAGGGATTTTATGCACAAGCCTTCTGGCATCCATTGATTGCTCTGTCTTGCACTGAGTGGCACTACTATATAGAGAGTTTTTCATGTTTTAATAACAATTATGAGCAAGCATAGGAAATGGTGATCATGTGATGTTTAGTGGTTCACTACTCTATTGTTATGATTTAATGGTAAAGATAATTATACTTTTTTTAAAGTAAAAGTTATTTAAAAGATGCTTAGCCTTTGTAACCTATAAAATGATTGGCTAAAACTTCAGTAGATCCCTGTCTCAATTCTGTGGCTACCAGAAATATATTCCCATAGATCTTGAGCATGGAAAAGAAATAGAAGAAAACATAATTGGATATTTATGTTTGTAAACATAATCTCAATTATTTTATATTACTGAAATTCATAAAATAAAGTTCCAAAATTTAGTTTCACTTTGCTCACTTAATGCTAAATTTTAGCATTCAATTCTTATGTTTTATTAATTAATACTTCCGTCATTTTAATTCTTGCATTATGTTTGAACTAATTGCTTAGCATGTATTTTTAGAATTAAATAAGTACAGTTTTGCTACTGACTATTGAGAGTTTAAT
Source organism: Epiperipatus broadwayi (assembly GCA_028023455.1). Classification (NCBI taxonomy): domain Eukaryota; kingdom Metazoa; phylum Onychophora; class Udeonychophora; order Euonychophora; family Peripatidae; genus Epiperipatus; species Epiperipatus broadwayi. The sequence goes on along the minus strand of JAQFVV010000929.1, from coordinate 127,928 downwards.
TTATCCATATCATATTTAGAAAATACACATTATACTGAATTCTTATGGCCAACTTAATATGTCCGCCATTTTTATTGTGTTCACGCATTTTACAAATCATTAATCCATTCTTCTGTATTTTTTTTTTATTTCTTGCGTTCTTTAAAAAAAAAAAATTACTGTATTTGCACTAAAATTTTATAATTAAAATAGATAATTACGGATTATTCTATTATAAATTATAGAATTTATTGTGTAATATGTTTAATAATTTACAGATCAATAAAAAAAAATTATGTTCAAATCATAAATATTTAAACTTCAATTTTTAATACAAACTTTTGTGATCACAGTCTTTGTCTCTGCAGTTCTTGCATAGAATATATGTGCACTATAAAAAACTGATCCGATCTTTAGTTTATATTTTAATAGTTACCAATTCTATTTTGTGCATTCAGAATACCAACAAACAAAATAGTAAATAATAAGAATAGCAAATAGTCTTCTACACTCACACATAAATATATAGTTCCCTATGGTTAACTTCCACTGATGAAATATTTCTACACACATAACATACTCTATATATATATATAGTTCTCTTTGGTTCATTTCCCTCAACAAACTTTAAGACTGGCTGCTTTCAAGATGGTTTCCATTGGCCACAGTTTCCCAGACACTTTGGTCTCAGTCCAGTTCAGCTATATATGAACACATCTGGCTTGTTCATAGAGCACTGCAACTATCACTATAACCTTTTAGCTGCAATCACTTTTGTCTCTTGGCCGCAGTCCAATTGGTAAACTAACTGGAAACCCACTGGAAAACCAACACTTCACATCTAGCTGTTGTCCAAATGGCTTCCTCCAGCTTCAGTTTCCCAAACTCTTTTGGGCCTGTTTAGCTGCTGCCCATGAACACTTTTTCACTGAGCACTGCATGCTCACTGGAACTATGGTCACTTACATCTCTCACCAACATAAACTGGAAAATGAACTTTGCACCTTGTTGCTTACTCTATTTATAGTTTTTAATTATTCACAATTAATTACTTTCTTCAATATACTGTAATGTTTTTAGGTCTATAACTAATTCATTGATGTCTTATGAATTCATTTCCACATAAGGTGATTTATAGTCTATTTCATTATTTAATTAATTTCTTATCAAGAAATATTTGTAATCAGTAAATATTTCTTGGAATTTATCAATCGCAATTGATGTAAATTATTTAATTAAATTTACCGCTTATCAGTTTGTGACCTAAATATAATTCTAATATTTTCTACTTTTTCTGCAGTATACAAACTTATACTAATGTAAATATAATATTTTTACAAAATATAGCACTTTACGAAAATTTAATATTTGTGCTCGTTACTTCTATCTTTATATCATTCTGTTCAAATGCATTACAAATCAAAACCTGCTTTGTTTTCTATAAAAATTAAATACTTATTTGTCATATTTCTATGTTAATATCAAAATTATATGGGATTTGACAATTAATTTCACAAACTTGTCACCATGTGCTTTGGCAGCATTATAAAACAAGGGCTGCCTTGCGTGCTGACATGGCTGATTTTTGCTTCACAAGATAAGTTAAAGTTTTATATATTTTAGGTAAAAATTTCCATTGCTAGGGAATATTGATAATGTTTGGAGAGTGTTCTGAGATGCTGACATTTTAAATATATAATAATAATAATTTTTTGTGTTTACTGTAATGAGGCTTTAAAACTAAGGCATATGTAAGATTAGTTGTATTTTAGAAGTTATTTGAGAAAGAGGAGTAACATTGAGGTGTAAGTTTAAGAGAGCACATGTTTCTCATTCTCCATTATAAATATATATTTGTTTTTTCTTGGCTAGTTTGGTTGAGTTTTGGATTTGGGGTAATTTTAATTATTTATTGACTAGTTTAGTTTTATGCTTGCAATCTTTATATATATATATATGTGTGTGTGTAAAGAGTTTTAGAAAGTGATAGAAAAACCATAAATTTAAATGTAGAAGAGGGGGATTGGAAAATAAAGAAACACCGCATTTGTATCTCACAATGTATGTATGATGTTCAGAAGAAAATTATGCATGCTTTGGTAGAGTGAATGGTATGTGATAAGGTTTTTCATTTGAAATATTTAATTAAGACTAGAAAGAATGTATGTAAAAGGTGTATGGTTGTGTAGATCATGTATAAAGGTGATAAAGGATGTGAAAAAAAATTGAGTGTAGATAATTTAAAGAGAAAATTAGGAGAAATGGAGAAAAATGTAGATATGGATGATAGAATGGAGTATATATTTAATAGAGTGACTAGAGATATAGACGACAAAATAAGTAGTGCTATGGGGATAGTGATAAAGGAAGAAAGTAAGTGGTAAAGAATATAGAAATAACATTAAAAGCATTAGACATGAAAATGATGAGCAGATCAAGAAATTAAGGAATAGAAACAAAAAGGGAAGAAATAGATAAGGAAGTTTAGAAGATTGAATAGAATGTTACAGATGGATTAGGAAAAGTAAACTATGAGACAGTATTGATAAGGGGCTTGCTAATTAGAGGATGGGGATATATAATTGCAGGGGAAAATAGAAATAGGTATGTAAGAGTGTGTTTTCCTGGAGCTAGAATTAAGGATGTTACAGATAAGATAAATAAACAGGGGAGTAAAGATGTTTATGTTATGATGAGGACAAATAATTTGTCAGAGCCATTGGAGAGAATAATGGATGAGTACAAAGAATTGATTAGTAGTTTGAACAGATTTAAAGGAAGAGTAGCAATAGTTGGATTACTACCAAGATTTGACAATTGGTAGATGTTAGATGGGCATATTCTATAAATGAGAGATTGAAAAAAAATGTGACAGAAATGTTATGTTTGTGGATGTATGTGATATTTTTATTAGTAAAAGGAAGTTATACAGTAAAGATGGATTGCATTTGGGTAAAACAAGAAATGGAAGCATTAGGAGGTTTGATTTATGAAAAATATTATACTTCGGAAAACTTATAAAGAGGGGTGGGGTTTTAAATTACAGCATTATCAAAAAGAAGGTTATGAATGGACTGCATGTAAGAAGTAAACAAAGGGTAGCTGATCCGGATATAAATGTAATTGTGGACAGCGAATGGGTCTGTAAAACTAATTACAAATATAATACAGATGAAAGAGTCAAAAGAATTTATAAATGGTAATAAGAAAGGTAAAAATTGTTAAAAATTGGATATTTAAATATACAAAGTGGTAGAGACCAGAAAAGTGGTAGGAAAGGTGGTAGAGACCAGAAAAGTAGTAGGAATTAAACAAAGCAGTTAAAAATGAAAGCTTGAGATAATATATGTCAAAAAAATATTTAATTACTGCAAAGCGTCAAGAACACTTGTGATTTGAGATAAGGATAGTAAGACAAGAATGGATGGTGGCTATAGTATATATGGCCACTGGAGATAGTCAAACTATAATGGAGTGGAACAATAGCTTATATGAATACTTATTTAAAGATATATAGAGTTTCAAAAAAGGGAAAGAAAACAATGGTTATAGGGGATACAAATAAACATATTGAAGAAACTGATGACTTGAATGAGAAAAATGGACAGTTGTGACATGTTTTTGTCAGAGAGTGAATTTGAGCATTGGAAATTTATCACATATTTATAAGGGACAATACACACGGTCTAGAAATGTATTAGTAAATAAAGAAGGAAATAATAAAGTACAGAAAATTAAAGTGTTTGGTTATGAAGAGTGAGTATGTACTAGTGATCATAATTTCTTTATAATAGAAATGTTTAGTAATGTGATGGAAAATAATAATAAAAGTAGAAAGGATAGTGAAAGATATGGATGGAGAATGAATGATAAGAATAAGAAGAATATAAAATAAAATGAGAAGAAATTACAGATGAGTTTCTTGGTTAGGCAAGAACTTGTATGGTAAAGAAGAAAAAGTGTCAAATAAAGTTTTAGGAGAGAATATTTAGAAGAATAGAAATAATAAAAAAGGGAGAATTAGTAAAAGTGTAAAAGAGAGGGAAAAGCATGCAGAGATTATAAATGTGCAATTAAAAACAAAGAAAGTGAAAAAGATGTAGATATTAAATGGGAAAACTATTTAATTAAAAAAAAGTTGGCTAAAATAGATAATTATAGAGAGAGAATGAAATTAAATAGTAAATTATCTGAGGATATTAATAGAAGTTGAAAAGATGGAAGCAAAAAAAATTGGTAATATATTAAATGAAGGAATGTAGAGAAGAGAGAAATAGTATTACTAAATTGTATTTTTATATTGGACTATTTCCATCATCTAATATATGTGTTGAATGAATGTTTTTAGAAAAGTTTAATTTTATTTAAATATTCCAAATACATTCAACTGTTAGTAATATTACAGCAAACAGGTTAGTATATGCACAACATTTCGGGAGGTTTTATTCTCCCCTCTTCTTCAGGTATTGCTGGCCTGACCAGTGACAGTACTAGCATGGGATTCAAATCTGGGTCATTAGATTCTTGATTATTAAATTTTAAGGTAATGCTCTAAACAAGTGAGTCACAATAGGACAATATTTGGTACAGTTTTATAAGAAACGTATTCCTCTTATCATGTTATTGGTAATGGAATGAACTTGATATATTTATCTTCGTGCAAACATAATCTTTATATGACAATTTTTAGTCATATATAAAAAGAAATAACCTTTTATTATGTTTTTGCCATCACTGGAAAGTTAAAGATAATCACAACATGCTATTATTCTGTTTAATATTCACTGGTTATTACCTGAATCAAACAAGTTGGACAATGATTAAAGCAGTAGGACTTTCCATCTGTTATCCTATTGAAAAACTGTTTTTTTCCCTATGTCAAAGCATTGGCCAGGAAGTGAACTCATGACAACTATCTGCAAGACACTGCTTGCAATCAAAAAAAAGTTTAAGCTATCAGTGTGAACATATGTCTACCAAATGATGAACAAAGCCATATTTAACATTACCCACATTGTAATACCTGTCAAGGAGCAAATATGTTTTTTACAAATAACAATTGAATTAATATTTTAATCATACGTCAGAGTTGATGATAATCATTGTGTAGACAAAATCAGAAACCATCTAGGAACAAATATAAATCCTTGAATTCAATATTTTCAACATCACACAGAGGCAAAACTCTCCATACAGTAATGCCACTCAGTGCAAGTCAAAGTAACCAATGGGTGTAGGAAGGTTTGTGCATAAAATTTTTATCTAGTTCCTACTCATCCAATATCCCTAGATTGATTTCTAGCTTGTGGATTTCATCAGTGAGGAGTCTTGGATCTGAGAGCACTGCAGCTAAATCTTAGTATCTAATGCAACCCTCCAGCAGCCACCCTTTTACTTTATTAGATAACTATAAAGCTTTGAGTCCAAAATGAAAACACAATATTCAAGTTCATTAGCTTGTGTAATTGTATAGAAATGATCTCAGTTTAGCATCCATACTTTTTGATGTCTTGGTTCTTTAATAACCACAGTCACCATAATTCTATCAGGAATGATTGGTATTAAACACTTAACATCACATGATCACCATTCTTAATGCTTACATAAGCTATTTACACAGAGGCAAAACTCTCCATGTAGTAGTACCACTCAGTGCAAACCAGAGTAATCAATAGATGCAGGAAGGTTTGTGCATAAAATCCCTATCTAGTGCCTACTCATCCAATATCCCCAGAGCTTTTATCCGTGAAGTGTCTTGGATTTATTTAGCTAATAAGATTAAAGATGGCTGCTGGAGGGTTGCATTAGATCCTAATGTCAAGGTGAAGTGCTCTCAGATACAAGGCTCCTGACTGATGAAAGCCACAAGTTAGAAACTAGTTTGAGGATATTGGATGACTAGGCACTAGATAGGAAATTTTATGCACAAACTTTTCTGTATCCATTGATTACTTTGGCTTGCACTGAGTGGTGCTAGTGTATGGAGAGTTTTGCCTCTATGTAAACAGCTTGCGTAAGCATAAAAAATGTTAATCATGTGATGTTTAGTGGTTTAACAAAGTTTGATAATGTATAGTAGTTCAATGCAAGCTCTGGCTTGCATATTTTTCTTTACCACATGCTGTTATAATGGGAACTGTAATTTAATGCTACCTCAATTTTTCATTGAATGTTCTTCCTTGTAGTTTGATTGATGATTACATATAATCTTTCTCACTATAGTACTTTATTGATTACTCCTGGTGTTTTAAATTATTACTGTGAAACAAATACATGCTTGTTTATCTTGATCTGGACTAATTATTTATAAATAACTTGCAGACACATCTTTAAAATAATTCATACTGATTTTGTGGTGTCAAGACTTCCCAAAGGCATTTTGCTTTCGCATATGCAGAGGCAACATGAACTCTTCTTCATGGTATTTTATCTGAGACGCAGTTTAATTGATAACGTTTTTGAACTTTGTTTGTCGTCAAGCGTTGTTAGCCGAGGTGTTATCGCAGCCGCCTTGCAAGCAAGTAGTTGGTTGCTTTCGCATATGCAGAGGCAACATGAACTCTTCTTTATGGTATTTTATCTGAGGCGCAGTTTAATTGATAACGTTTTTGAACTTTGTTTGTCGTCAAGCGTTGTTAGCCGAGATGTTATCGCAGTCGCCTTGCAAGCAAGTAGTTGGTTGCAGACGGTTGTTGGCCGGCGTCCCGGCCGATGCCATGACATATGAAAAAAACAACAACTTTGTTTGTCTTTTTTTATGTTGCATTACAATTACTAAATTTGCACTTCTTTCTATTTAAACATATCAAAATGCTTTTCTGTATGTAGAAATTAAACTTGTATATTTTGAAAGAGTAAAATATCTTCCTCAAAATGTTTCAGATAATTAATCATAACCACGATTTTATTGTTTGTTTATTTTATATGATTATTTTAATAATTCGTTTGTTTGAAGAATTTTTTTGTTTTTATAATAAATCCAAATTAAACTTTAAAAGGTTTTGTTTTTTATTAGGATAATTAATTTGTTATAAAGTATTTTTTGTAATAAATTAGAAGCAACACTAATTACTTTATTGTGATTAATTCTTGCTTTGATGTATTTTAAATTTTTTGCGTTAATTAAAAAAATTTCCTTTTTCAAATATATATTTAAGAGTTCATAATAATATTATGCTAGCTGAGACAACATATTATATATGTAATAACCCTGTTGCCTTTTTAAAACACACATATATAGATATGTATGAGGGAATCTAAATTAAAAAAACGACAAGTGTAATACTTGGAGTTTAGACGTAATTATAGGGGATTTGAATACAGAATTTCAAGCTCCCTTTAGCTACATACTTTATCTAGTACAACTGATACACATGATCATCACACATATGTGAAAAAAATAAATAATTTCTAATATATGTATTTCGTGTTGAACGAGCACTCATCAGTTGGTCCAAATGATCATCTCCCACATAATCTAGAATACAATGATTGTATTTATTTGGATTTGCATCAACCCAAATATGGAGTTTTTAAAAAATTACAAACAGGCTTAGGATGTTTTGAAACCAGAAAAGACCATAGTCCATCATACTTAACATCAAATTATTGTTTAACATATAATATCTAGCTATTCTTAGGTCAAAGTAAAACATGAAAGAAAAACTACAACTTTTGATAAGTGTTGGTGAATCCTAATGAACAATAATGTTTTCAAACCACTGTAATATCACATGACTATGATTTTTTTATGCTCACATAATCTGTTAACATAGTAGCAACTTTCTTCATAAAAAGTTGCTACTTAATGCAAAGCAAAATATATAGATACTGAACTGAGTTCAGACCTCTATGACTGTACAAGTGAATTAACTTGGATTGAAAACATTATTGTGTTATTAGTTTGGACTAATAGCTTTATAGTTAACCACAAAAGCTAAAGGTGGTTGCTGGAGAGGTGCATTAGACCCAAAAACCTAGGTGCAGTGCTCTCAGATCCAAGGCTTCTTATTTATGAAGGCCATAAGCCAGAAACTGGTTTTGAGATATTGAATGAGTATATACTAGATATGGATTATGATGTACTAACTTTATAACATTCATTGATAACTATGGCTTGCATTAGATGGCACCACAGTATGGAGGAAGTTGCTACTGTAATAATGTTTTTGATATATATTTTTAAGTAGCATTCTTGAAATAGTTTAGTAACTATTCACTTGCATTTTAAAAAGTTTCACTTTAAACTAAACTTGTATTCAATTCAATTATTAAGAGGAAAAAATGTTGAAAGAAGTTTATTTTACATGTGTGATAATGGAACATAGGAAATGTAATATATTTAATTGGAATTTTAAATGGCAAAAAAGCAAATTTAATAAGATTGTGAAAGTTTATAATTTATCAGTAGCAACAATCACACTGCGAGGAGAGTAATTGCAGACAATGATGAAAAGATTCATCAAAAAATGGAAATTAAAATATGACAGAAATGATCTAATGCAGTGGTATTCAAATATTTTAGCAATACGACCCGCATGGGACATCAAAATAACACGCCAACCCAAAACTTAAAAAATCAATAATATAATTCTAATTGCTCAAAAACTAAGACTAGGTAATATTAAAAATTAAACATTTTCATTTTATACAAAATTAAACTCCTCCATACACAAAATATCTGCATACAATCATAGAACCTATTAAATCAATATCTAACTCTTAACATAACTTTCCCATAAGACAAATAGTGCTACTGGAATACATATGAATGTCTGCAAAAAAAAAAAAAACAGATTATACCTTAGACTTACCAATGTTAGGCATTGATAATAAGCAGTTAATACAAAGATTTAAGTATTGGAATTTCAAGCCCCAATTTTTTGTCTTCCTTTGGTCATTACCAACATTATATTTCATGAGATATAAGAGAAATATACTTAACATTGACATGAGCAAAAAGTTTAAACTTTGTGGTTAATTATTCCAAAGTATAAAATGTAAAATGCACTAAAACGCATGGACACACAAAGCTGAAGACAAAGAAATATTAATACAGATAGATACAAACTAAATATCTGTATCTATGTATGTGGTTATGCACTTTTGAGGGCCAGGGTTCTCACATTCATAGCCATCTTGTAAATAAATAAATTGATAAACAGAAAAGACTCTTGTTATAAGATCTCCAAGAAATGGAATATGTAACTATCTCATCTGCATAAATTTGTATTGCTCTTAATTAATTAATTTACAAGGTGGCTATAAATATGAGGACCCTGGCCCTCGAAAGTGCCACATATATAGATAGAGATATTTAGTTTGTGTCTATCTGTATTAATATTTCTTTGTCTTCAGCTTTGTGTGTTCATGCATTTTAGCATATTTTATATTTGACACAATATGCAAATTGTCCAGAGATCAGAAGAGAACCAAAAACATATATTCTTTGAGTGTAATAGTAGAGCTACAATACGCTTGATCTTATATTACCAAAATTTCTCAGAAAAAGAATGCCACTAAAAGTTCAATTACAGAGTCTTTTCCAAATACCTGCTTCACAGAAATAAGTACAACATTTATACTAAATGCATTATAATGCATAATGTGCACTTATCTTTACAATAGTAATGCAAAAAAACTTTTAAAAACAAATTAGAGACAATAAAACAAAGAGTTAAAAATATCACCCATCAGATATTTTTACATCCACTTGATGTGATGTGATGTATTATGGCTTCTCCTTAAACGAAGTCAAGAATATTTCAGCAATTTTGCCCAGATAAACCTGTTAGCCACTTTATTTTACTTGATGTGATGTGATGTATTATGGCTTCTCCTTAAACGAAGTCAAGAATATCTCAGCAATTATGCCCAGATAAACCTGTTAGCCACTTTATTTTACTTGATGTGATGTGATGTATTATGGCTTCTCCTTAAACGAAGTCAAGAATATCTCAGCAATTATGCCCAGATAAACCTGTTAGCCACTTTATTTTACATTCCCCACTCTAAATTTACCCATAATCTGCTCTATCCCATTTCCACAACATAATTTTTGTCAACTCTATAACCTTTATATCTAAATCCCCCTTATCTTTTCCCAAACCCAGCATAAAAACCAATAATTCACTTTCTGTATAATCACTCTTTTGATATTTATTTTTCCACAACTTCATTATATGTACCCTTTCTGTTTTCAAACATTTACATTCAATTAACAAATGCCTAATATTTTCAATTCCTTCCTTACATAATTTACAAAATAAATCACCCATATTTTTCCATTTACATGTGTCCATCAGTGCTGACCTCTAGTGAGATATATTTTGTTTCCTATTTTGTTGTAAATGTTTTAATAAATAGTATAATTCACTGGATGCTATTGAAAATACTTATTGTAGTATTCTTTGATTAGTTTTGTATTATTTTATTTTAGACTGAAATATCTCTGTATATATATATATATTTTCCCCTTTAAACTGAAATATCTATAGATATATTTTTCCTTGAATAAAGTTCATTTTAAAACTAAAAGTAAAGACATTAGATATATGTTAAAACTAAATCATGCTCACAATTTACTTATAGGATACTGAAGCCAATTCTATATTTACCATTCTACTGCTGCTGTCTATTTTAAACCCAGATTTCAATAATGGTATGCTTACTAAATCCATATGTAATATTCTTCTTTCATATTAGATTCAAGTCCATGTCTTCATTGAAAAAGCCATAAGCAAAAAATTAGTTTGTGAACATGGAGAGAATAGCATATAAATTTAATAAGCATTATCATATAGTATCTATTAGTAACTGAAGCTTACAATAGATGTCAGCATTGTAGTAGATTTTGCTTTTGTAAAACATTGTGTAAATTCCTGGTCATACATTTTTTTATAGTTGATTTATAAAATAATTAATAAAACAAGTAAATTTGGAACTGTTTTGAGAGTAATAAGAAGGCAATAACTTAAAATTATTAAATTTTCATATACCAAAGTATTGCACACCATGGTTAAAAGTTCAGTTAACTAATACTGAACAGGAAATGGAAGTAATATAAAATTTATATATATTTTAACATTAGCATTTTTGGCTGGACAAATCATGTTGTTATGGTAATAAACTTTTATCTCTTCTCCATTAATAATAGCTTTTATATTATGTCAAATACAGAATAGATTATCTTAGCGTAATTGATACTGTAACTAAGATACTGTAACTTTGATTACCACATTTGTAATTAAATTGTAACCATGTTTTTGATAATGTATGCATGGGGATGCATTGGTAATAAATATTATGAGTTTGTGTCTGTATATAAATTAAATCTACACATTCCACCAAAACTCATACTTGCTTGTTTTTCAATTAAGATTGTAATTGGTAGTATTAATTTTAAGTTGTTGATTTTTTTTATTTGGGTTCTTTGATTCGTATGTGCTTAAAAAACAACAGAATCAGCATTATAACGTTAATTACCTCATGCAATTAAAATTCACAACATACATTTATATAAATTAATACATTGTACAGGCTTAAACCTGCATTTATATAAATGCAGGTTTAAGCCTGTACAATGTATTAATTTAAATAAATAGTGTGTAAAAGATCTGCCCATCCCTCACATAGGTACATATAAATGGATTATTCTCCTATACATGAGGGGTCAGAATGACTAATATGTCAACATGGGTAAGATGACAACCTTGGTACTAACAAGGGCTTTGAATATTCCATCATCAGATTTTCAATGAATGGAAGGCTAAAGAGTTGTGAATTGGAATAGTTTGAAGCCTGTCCATTAAAGTATAAAGATTGGCTTTCTTTATATATAGCTGAGTACTGATTAAATATATGTGTGAGGATAGTAATCTAGACCAACTGATGATTGTTGGTTTAGCATGAAATACGTATATTGGTAATTATTTATCTTTTCAACATGTGTGTGATCAGGTGAGTCAGCAATTTGAGATGGCACTGCGAGTGGTGGGTCATGTGAAAGTCTGAGTTCGAACCCCACAAATATACATTTATATGTAATTATTACATTCTGGGAAAATGACAAATGTGTATTTTTATTCAAAAAAAAGATAAGGGAAAGAATTTCATCTACATCTCAAATTATTCCTTCTAATTAAATGTAAATTAATATCTGTTTTTTGACTAAATTTTAACCTTATTCTTTGGTACAGTATTCAACATCATAAATTAAACTCAATAATCCTGTTAGTCATTATATAATAAGCTATTAAACATTACATGATCACCATTCTTTATGCTTTTACCTTATAAAACTATGAGTCCAATATAAAAACACAATAATCTCAATTGCTTATATAGTCATACAGATATAGGTGCAGTGCTTGCAGATCCAAGACTCCTCACTGATGAAGACCACAAGATAGAAACTAGTCTGAAGATATTGGTTGAGTTAGGCACTAGATAGGGATTTTGATGCACAAATATTCTAGCATGCACTGAATGGCACTACTATATTGAGTTATTACTGTTTTAACACTTGTATAAAGTGGTCATGTGGTGTTTTAGGGGTTAGATCATGATTTTATTTAGTTCCTGATCATCAACGATTCCCTATCTAAATATATATTGTAACAGTCAGAATCGTCTATCTCGCTAACACACTGCAGAATTCAAACCCCAGACACGAAACTGAACATTCTAGGAGGGGTTGCCTTCTAGATATACTAAGATCGAATCTAAAGTCCAAATTTTACAGCGCCATCTACGTGACAATACATCTGATGCCACTACTAGTATAACCTTTGATCAGTGCCTGGTGGTCAGGGAGAAACAAAAGACTCTATACTAAAAGAAGTTTGGGTGGCTAATTAACATCTATGGATTTACAAAAGAAATGCAGAATATATATATAGACCGAGACAGTGATAGGAATCAAATAAAATAAGAGATCAAATTTAGTTTTAAATAATTTCACAAAATTTATTTATATAAATTATATATATAATGCCACTGTCTGCTTATATGAGACAGGGACACATATTAAATTATTGTTGGCATTATATTCCAATAAATGACAAAAGGTTTTAAAGCAAAGTGATATATTCTATTCCTTGGGCTAATAGCATTACGATAATGTGCTTGATGAGATAGGAACATGTGCGAGGTGCTTTGAGTAATTATACAAGTTTAAGAAAATATTTGAAATTAAGTGTTATAAAATATTTATTAATTTCGAGAATAGCACGGACAAAAGCTTACTAAGCAACAAAGTGGGAATGTGATCAAAGCATTTATTTGAGAATAATAATAATAAAGTTACATTGGGAGTTCAGTATTGCTGATAATGAATTTATTTTCGAGGGTGTGACACGTTTAAGTCATGGATGCTTTGTAAAATAAATATAAAAATAAAACAAGATTGAATATCCGGAATGATTACGGAGGGCATATCACCGCTAACCCATAGGAAAGTATTTTATGAACAGCTGAAACTTAGCGACTGTGTGATGATTGCATTTAATTCCCAGGTGTGTCATTTATGGACACACTCTGCCTGGAAACTGCAATAAGTGAAGAGAACGGAATTGGCCGTGTAAAGAATCCTTGGAAAAGTAAACAATGCGGTCTCAACAACCAATTCACTTACCAGCAATACGAGACTAGTGTATATAAAACATACTGAATGGGCTTTACTTGGATTAAGAGAAATGCCCAATCAAATTCCCCAAAATTCATTTAAAAAGGGTCCGCACATTCTCGACGTCAATGATGAACTTTGTAATTAAAGTAGAACATGGTAATTAAAATAGGAAAATGCATGCTTGCAGGTTTGAAAAATAAGTATAGATTTATATACGCAATCATGCATTAGGGGACACATTTAATCATTGACCTCGCAATACTCTCATATTAGATTAAAATCAATAACATGTCGATTTTAAACTATGTGATTATATTATATATTAAAGAATAGAATCGCCCTCGAATGAGTGATTTGCAAGATAATAAAATTGGAAAATTATTTAGAAATTTAAAATATGCCTTCATAGCGGTGTCTTATTTTCATCAAAGGGAATAATTCACTCGGTCAAAGACGATTCTGACACATTATCATAATAAAATAACAGAAAGCTTAATAAATAGAAAATATTAACCCAAGGATAGAGAGCAAAATGTTGAGTATATTTAAACACGTTAAAGAAATACATAATGAAATTATGTGAAATATCAGAAAACAATTTAAAATAGCTATAGCATGTTAGTTATCACAAGAGCTCTTGGGTTAATTTAGGGTTACCTTTGGAGAAGCATTTTCAGGTAGATGTTTGGCAGGTTTTATAATTCAGCAGCAAAATCTGGAATGTTCATATTTTTGCAGCAGCAGCAGTTCCGGGGTTCCTTATGTGATAGCTTCCGATGGTCTGGAGCAGTGGCTGGCTATTCCGAGGGGACATAGCCATCTTGACGCCTCTACTCTGTCATGTCAAGGTTAGCAAATTATTAGAATAATTTTGCTTAGAAACATTAGACCTCAGAATGATTTCTCTTAAAAACATTAGAATGGAGAACAAAAGAAAACCCTCCTTTTTATAGAATTTTACAATAGAACTGCCCTGGAGCATTACAAAAATATCGGACTTATCAGCTGTAATTAAATCTATCCAAATGTCCAAAGGAATTCAACATTAATTAATTTCTTTTGTTAATTTCCCTGTCGACATTCGAATTACAAACTAGATTTAATTAAAAATTCCTTTTACTAATTAAAGAAAACCTTAAGTGGACAGCTGCTGTTTTTAGATAAACTTATATAACATTAAGTAATTAAACTATTGTCCCTCATTTATTTTAAGAGAAATATTTGGGATGACTTTTATTAAATTAAACGAAAATTATTTTACTTTTAAATTGCAATATTTGAATCTATTTACTAAACGAATATTTACTAAATGAATTTTATTTTAAATCAAAATATATTATGACAGTAATATATTTGTCAACAGATTCAAACAAAATAACTTTAACAATTTATAATTTTGATATGTTTTAAAATGCATATCATAGTGTGTGCACAATTACGACTTATATAACCTACTTTTTAATAAATCAAAATTATGTGAACATATACATAATCTACAATCTTTTATTTATTTGGGAATGAGTTATATATATATATAATACGAGCATTGTACTCGTGGTTTAAAATTAGGCGGGATTTTCGGTATATAAGCGTGTTACAGACACACTATGATAGATTGGGGTTCAAACTAAGGTATGAGGGTAGAAAATAGGTGAGAAAAGGTGAAACGAAGATCTGCAAAGCAGACCTTACTGTTTCAATATATATCTGTAATATTAATTATGAATCATATTCACCTCCAGCAGGTTCAATTATTCATGGATGACATTTTACATACTGTAAATGTACAACACCCAAGTAGAATCAAGATGGGTTTTGGGGGCCCTATCAAATCTATTTGAAATTTTATTGTATGATATTTTACAAGCATCTCATGGTATTATGGGAGTATATGCTAAATGATAAAGGATTCTCGGGACACCATTAGAAAATCTTTTATCACACTATGTTTCATTGTTTCAACTACATTTTACTCTATAGTGAACACACTTTTTTCACTCACTTGTTAAATTGATGTCTTATTTACATACAATTCTATTAGTGACTTCTAGTTTATTTTATATGAATCGTTACATTTAAGTGATCAAAGTCCAACATTATATCCATATCATTTTTCCTCTCTAAGAATCTTATTCGTGTTCCATCTAATTTTTCTTTCTTAATCTATTATTACTAATAATATTTGTATGAGATCGCAGGAATTTAGTATGTTAGCAATAACTGACCAAAACAAAACATAATGATAATAACAATAAAATTTTGAACATTTTGTTTTACATAATTGTATGCTTAGTTAACACTGGCTATACAATATATGCAATTAAGTGAACGTACAGTACAATTTTGATCTATAAATTCAGTCCAAATAGTTTATATGCATATATATATAATAAAAAAATAATCGAATGGTTTATTTCTAGGAGTTCATAAGAAGTTCGATCACCGAAAGAAAACAAAGCTAGATCCGCGGTCTATGAACCTTGAGTTCACAAATGTATCACTACAGTAAAATATGCAATCCATATATATATAATTTGCGCAGAAGTTTGTGAGTTCTGTTATTATTTCTTAATTTGATCATTTAATTAATTATGACATAATTTTAATGTACAAGCAATTTGAAAGAAATTAAATTATTATTTCATGTATTTTTTTTTTAAGCTTTCATCTGTTAAACTTTTAAAATTAATTTTATCTGTCACAACTTTTTGTAAATAATGTAGACGGTCGGTTACAGAAAGATCTTACGTAATACAATTATTGTTAACTGACAAACACTTCGGAGTGGTGAAAAGTGTTTCCTCAATCATCAAGATAAGCCAACACTAGTTTGTTTCTGTCTTTATGGTTAATCGAAACAATTATTAGCACGTAATTCTGCTCTCCCTTGCTTTTTTTCTACTTACAGCTGGAAATGTTGGTAAATTCGTTTATTTTACGGGGTTATTATTTTAAGGGTTTTATAGATCCCTTGCTAATATGTCCGAGAACACTTAGTAGTAATCCAGTTCACGACCAATCGAAGGTTAAAAGTTTTGATGAAATTCCCGGGCCTAAACGTTTACCCTTAATTGGAAATATATATAAATATCGACCATTTGGTAAGTACAAATATTAGGAAAAGTTAAATTTTATAATATCCTTAAGTAACACAGAAATTAATTTATTGACTCGTAAATTTTATATATATTATTGATGTGTGAGAGTGTGCACGCAATTTGTTTTGTACTATCGGATTCCTTAGGCTAAAACTTTTGTTTAATCAAAAAGAATGAATAAATCAGTAATCAAAATAATAACCAATTACTTTAAATATAATTTAATGTTTATTTCCATCTTTTTAAATATAAATATAGTAAAGAATAAAAGAAATATATGTCTACTACGTTAATGACGAACTTGAAATATGTCTGATTTAAAATATGCGTGTGGAATGAATAATTGTTATTTAATTGTGAATTTGTGAAAAGTCTGTCTGCAATGTTTACTTTACATACAGCTCATATCTATCTATAGACGTCTGTGGAGAAATAAAATCCATCAATTTGAGATTAAGTATTATCCCGGATATTCTTTAAGTTGCATGTTTAATGTTAATAACATTAACTTGTACAATTGTTTACATTTGCAGATTGAAAGTAAATTTGAAAATGTAAAAAATTGTTTACTTATTATAAAAAGATAGAAATGAACACATAGAATTGGAAGTCAAGTGTACAATAATATATAAAAGAGGATTTTTTTTTTTCTGAATTAGTATATGAATCAACTTTTTTGTTAAATAACAATTTCAGCTTACAAAATACTTCAATTCAATACAGAAAATTAATTTTTTGATAGCAATATAAAAATTTGTTTAGTCTTCCGTGAAGGCGCCATCACTGTTTATAAAGTAATCTATTAAATAAATAATAATTTGATATTGAATAATCATTTATTTAAATAATTTAAGTAAAGTTTAGAAACTACTTATTTGGTCATTATTGATTTAATAGTATATATGTTTTTCAAGAAACTATATCTCCCCTCCTTTGAGATTTTAAGGTTTAAACCACTAAACATCACATGATCACCATCTCTATACTAGCACATAATTGTTGTAAACAAAGGCAAAACTCTCCATACAGTAGTGCCACCCTGTGCTAAACAGAGTAATCAATGGATGCCAGAAGGCTTATGCATAAAATCCCTATCTAGTGCCTACTCATCCAATAACCCCAGACTAGTTTCTGGCTTGTGGCCATCATCAGTGAGGGGCCTTGGATCTGAGAGCATTGCACCTAGATCTTAAGATCTAATGCAACCCTCCAGCAGCCACCTTTTAACTCTACTTTACTACAAAACTATGAGAATGAAATTGAAAACATTGTTAATATCTTCAATCTAAGCTCAATGGCTTATATAGTCATATGGATCTGAACTCAATTCAGCACCCATACATTTTGGTATCTTTGGCTCTTAAACAACCATAGCCACCACTATCCTATTAGGCAGGATTGGTGTTAAACCACTAAACATCACATGATCACCATCTCTGCTCTCAGATCCATGGCTCCTCACTGATGATGGCCACAAGCCAGAAACTAGTCTGGGGATATTGGGTGAGTAGGCACTAGATAGGGATTTTATGCACATGCCTTCTGGCATCCATTGATTACTCTGTTTAGCACAGGGTGGCACTACTGTATGGAGAGTTTTGCCTTTGTTTACAACAATTATGTGATGGTGATCATGTGATGTTTAGTGGTTTAACACCAATCCTGCTAATAGGATAGTGGTGGCTATGGTTGTTTAAGAGCCAAAGACACCAAAATGTATGGGTGCTGAATTGAGTTCAGACCCATATGACTATATAAGCTATTGAGCTTAGATTGAAGATATTAACAATGTTTTCAATTTTATTCTCATAGTTTTGTAGTAAAGTAGAGTTAAAAGATGGCTGCTGGAGGGTTGCATTAGATCCTAAGATCTAGGTGCAGTGCTCTCAGATCCAAGGCTCCTCAATGATGATGGCCACAAGCCAGAAATTAGTCTTGGGATATTGGATGAGTAGGCACTAGATAGGGATTTTATGCACAAGCCTTCTGGCATCCATTGATTACTCTGTTTAGCACAGGGTGACACTACTGTATGGAGAGTTTTCCCTTTATTTTAAGGTTTAATGATAGCAAATCACTACTTATGACCTGGATTCAAATTCAGATGAATTAAAGTAAAAAAGTTTTTTTTATATAAGATTTTATTGTGTTTGGTTAGGCTTGCAGGTTCGTTTCCAAACCAACAGACACAAAAAGAATAACTACTCAGTAATCAATATGTACAATTTATTAGTCCCAAAAAATATACTCACGTTAGTTGAAAAATGATTAAATATAGTTGATACACTTGAATGCTGAGATAGTCGAGCCGAGTACGGAACTCACTTCTAGCTAAATGATTAGCCTGCCTCATGAGCTCTGGTAAGACTTCCAGCTATGTATTTAGCTTGCCTCGAGTCGGCTCTAATACGGACATAGCAGTTTCCAGTCCTTAGGTGGACTTGCCTCACTGCGTGGACATCGCGATAATGACTAGATAAATAACTTTGCTAATGGCAGAAGGTTTAATGGAGAGCACGTTCTGTCGTTCAGGTTAACAGAAATGGTTAACAGAAATAATTGCTCTCTGCCTTGCCTCCAAAAGGCTGACTATTTAAAGGCAGATTCCTCACCTTACTGGAAACATGCGGATTGGTGCGCAAATCCCAGTGAAGATTTTAATCCCTTTAGATAGCAACTGGGTGCTATCCAATCAGGCAAGGAATCTGGAATAGTCAATTTCTGAAGGCAGGGTCAGATATGACATCCCTCCCCTTGCCTAAAATTAGCTCTGGAGGACATAGTCATTGAAATGCACTGGGTGACGTATTGTCCGCTTTGTTGGTTTCTCCGGTTGATTCTTAGCTGGTTGTGATGGTGATGATGATGATCATCATCTTCTGTTTGCACAACAACAGTATAAAGACCCTTTATTTGAGTCACTATTGCTGGTATCCATTTTGTGGACCTGTGGTCAGATATGACAGATTTTAATCGCGTTTAGTATTTATCTTTTGTCTAGGTTGTACAATAGCAACATAACTATCCAATTTTATTTGGTAAATGGATAATTAGCTTTTCTTAACTAGCTGTAAAATACAGATGAAAACACGTTCAAATATTAATACTGGACATTTAGCCATGTGACTACTGACTACTTTTTTGTTCTTCTGAATTGGGGTATTTAAAGACTTTTCACCTCTGCATTACCATATCCCCTTCAAAAAACTACCATTTGTATAATCCTTTTATTTTATTCTGCATACTTCATTGTTTTAATTTTTTGTCTATGATAAATGGGGTCCTTCAAAGTATGGGAATGACTTAAGATACAGAAGTCTCTTCATTTCAATTATATAGTAAAAATCTTATAACATAAGCCCCCTTTAATGTATTAAATGAAAAAAAATGTCAACTGCATTCAAACTATAAATATTATGCTTCACTTCATAATGTGTAATTAAAAAAACATCTATAATTGACTAACCCCATTAATACTCTATGTGTTTGGGAAAAAACAAGAAATTTTGGGGGTCTTTTTTTAGAAAAAAATCCTTTTTTTTTTTTACTGTTAACTTATACACAATATTCTTATTTTTAACTATACTTAGGAACAGATTCAAATATCAAAAAAAAAACAACAACAATAAAGTAATAAACACTATGGTGAATTTTAAGATAATAGTTTTACATTTAATATATCTTCACAATTGCTATGATCATAAGTAATGTTTTCCAAAGTCTCTAATGCATTCTCTCCAGTATGAATTTTATAATTAAAAAGAGAGATACCAAATGGGGAAAATTGATATAAAAAGAATGAAGATTTGGTTATTTGCCTTGTCATTTTATATCTTATGTATTTTTACCATTAGTTTTTGTTGGTTTTGTAATCCAGAAAAATTTTTTAAAAAAGGGAGTCTTGCAATGTTGTTACTATTCTGAACATTAAATATAAGAATCAAATCATTATTGTTGGGGAGTTCATAAAAAGTTTAAACTTTAGAAATGACATCGTTGAAACCACAACCCATGGACTTTGAATTTCAGAAGCTATAATAAACAGTAGGAATCATTTAGAACATTGAATACTCTGGAGTCAAATAAATAAAAGCAAAATAACCTTCCAAAAAAAAAAAATAAGACATTTTTTATATAATTTAAACTACCAAAGATTTTTTTTTACCAATGATATCCTTTAAAGGTTCCTTTTTTAAAATTTAACAATGCTTTTTGAGCAAACCGTATCTATTATCAATATTTATAAAGAATATGTTTTAATTAATAAATTCTTCCAATGAGACTTTTTATTAATGCCAACAACATTTCATGATTTCTTATATATTCTCTCATATGCTTCCAAGAACAATCATCTTCATCCTACTTTAGTGCCATCTATTGTAAGCTTGGGTAATCCTGAAACCAGATAATATAGGGTTATAAAAGCTGCAGTGCCATACCTAATCTTAGCCTTCATTGATGAAGGCAAAACCCAGAAACACCTTGATCTGAAGATGGGGATCTTATAGCACTATACTATCTGATATCCATTTATTACTCAAGCTTATGGCAGATGTTTCTGAATAGGATGAAGATTTACTCTAGGAGGCTTTTTATCATTATTATTTTTAAATCTTCATAACAATATCCTTATTTGTCTATTTTCTTTCATCATGAGTCAAATTTGGAATTAATTTGTAGTAGGACTCCTGCTAACCTTATCACTAATACTAATGCTTCAAAAATATTTCTGCAGTCAAATATCTTCCCACTATTTTTAAAAAATAAAAATTAACACCTCAAAAGCTTCATTCAATTTCAACAGATCCTTCTAACAATCTAGCCAGATGTGCATATTTCAATGTTTCTGCCCAGATCAACAATAGGGTAGCTCTTTAAAAAATAAGTACTATTCAGAAAACTATAGAGTTCTGATTGATCTAACTGCAATTAATTTATAATCTTGGTATTTTGAGTGTTATTGCTATCAAGGACAAGAAATGCTCACTTAGATCTTTAAGCAATGATGAGTCGCAAGATGGATAAATGGGCAAAGCTTTTGTGCCCATTGTGTTGATTGTGATTGGCTGCAAAAAACAAAGATGCATGAAAATAGAATTGCATAATATTTAACAACATTTTGAAGCCACACATCATTTTTTTATAAGATAGATCCAGATATGGTATACTAATTGTTACAATAATCATTCATCTCTTATGATTTTAACATGGTTAGATTTCTTTTAGCACCTATCAAAGCTGCAGCAATAGATGATATGTGTTGTCTGTTGTTTTTCTTTATGTAAAAATACTACTTTATTCCAAGGTTAATTGTGAATTAATCATATTATTAGTTACTTTGGTGATCATTTGATGATTAAGTAATCAAATCACAGATTGAGCATAACAGTTTCATTCACATCACTGAACAAAATTTTGGTAGTTTTTGGTTACGTGTACTGTGGCCACTAGGTGATGCTGCAGAACTACCAAGAAGCCTGCAAGTGATAAATTTATATACAAAAATGGCTAAAGAAAGAGGTTTACTGTTAACTGAAAGAAGGGTGGAACTTTGATTCACTTTAAGGGTCTTAAAGGAACCAAGAAGGACAAATTCCTAATATCCACTCCATATGTTCTTGTCATTGAGGCTATGTAATTAAATAATATACAATAATATTAATATCTATATTCTTTATTTTTTGCAATGCTTTTTTACAATCCATTATTGATAGTTGCCCCAAGGTGCTGGGGCAATCAAAACTGTCAATAGTGGATTGTAAAAAAGCATTGTAAAAAATAATAAAGAATATAGATATTAATATTATATGGGTTCAGCAATGCAATCCATTATTGACAGTTGCCCCAAGGTGCTGGGGCAATCAAAACTGTCAATAGTGGATTGTAAAAAAGCATTGTAAAAAATAATAAAGAATATAGATATTAATATTATATGGGTTCAGCAATGCAATCCATTATTGACAGTTGCCCCAAGGTGCTGGGGCAATCAAAACTGTCAATAGTGGATTGTAAAAAAGCATTGTAAAAAATAATAAAGAATATAGATATTAATATTATATGGGTTCAGCAATGCAATAAAAAAGATAAAGTTATAATACTTCATAAAGAAAATAATATACAACATGTGTAAGCTACTCACTAACATGCATCAGCCATTATGGTGAGTTTACTGTCTTTTCAATATATCAAGAAACTCCATGCTATTTCTTCTCATTTGTCTAACAGCTGTTATCTGAAATATAAGTTGAGTTTTCTTAAAGGTAGAATGGATATGTATGTGAATGAACTTTTTTAAAATAGATATTTACAATCATGACAGGCAAAACTAAATTATATCCATATTCTGTGTAGTGGTAAAGAGGTGAAATCAAGAATTAAAGATTATAGGATCAATGATTGAACTATCCATTTATTCAGACATCACATGCCCTCCTAAGCAACAAACTAATCTATTATTATTGCCAAATATGTTTTGGTGGGTCATAGAATGGCAAACTCTAAAACTTAAGGCCCATGGATCATGCTTACCTCTGTTACTTTCAGAGCACTTCTTATGAACTTTTGTTTCCAGATGATTTCTTATAAACTCTTGCTTGAGCAACAAATTCATCCAATGATCATGATGATGATTATTAAGTGCTTAATTCTGTGACTATACTGCATAATTATTTTTGTAATAATTATTTTGTGATTTTAAAACATGAGAATAATATTGCTTGTTGTTGTGATTACTGTAATTATTCTAACTTTTTTGCTTTCAACTTTTTTTTTCATTAAAATTATATTTGAATAATAAGTATAATAAACAAATACTTCTTTCTATACTTGAAATAATAATAAAAACAAGGCTGTTGTTACTGACAGAGACTTTATGTACTATTTATTTGTTAATATTATACAAGGCAATAAACTATATATAAAACTAATCGATATTAAATATAGAGCTGGGAAATAAGCTCTTAATATCTGACTTGATTTTTTTGTAAAACTAATCGATAAATGTCAAAATGGTTATCATGTAGACCAGGATGAACTAATAGAAAAACTAGTCAATTTAGAATTTATTACATAAGGAGTATTTTTGATTACATATGATTTTTTAATTTTACGCTTTTTACTCCTATGTGATAAATTCTAATTTCCTATTAGTTCATCCTAGTCTACATGATAGCCATTTTGTTGTTTATCAATTAATTTTATGTACAATTTATTGTCTTGATAATGACTTAGGATGAAAGTGCAAGGCATTTATGTACTATTTATTTGTTAATATTATGTAAAATATTACGTTTCTCTGTCAGCAACAACAGGAATATTGTTTTTATTATTATTTAGATAATAAGCAAATAAAAAAAAAAAATCCAAAATAAGATTTTGTTTACTTTATTTACTTTTAATTACTGTTTTCTATTATTTGTTGTTGTTGTTGTTTGTTTATTTACATCATACACATTCATATGTGTTATATAGTTATTTACATTTTTTCATCATCCAAAATAAATTTGCAAGCCAAGTAAAATTTCTGGTTTGGTATTCTCTAGTGTACTGAAAGAATAGATTATAACTATATAAAATTTGAGTGTGTGTGTATGATAAGAGAAAAATTAAATATAATTAGCAATTGTTATATATATACAATTTATAATTTTTCATAAATAATTTTTGCATAAATGCATATTGTTTATATATAGTAACTTTATTTTGGACAGTCAAAAGGATTGTATAGTATACAGTATGTTTAATTTGTCTGGATAAAAGGAATAGTATATGTAGACATTTCAGTTTTACACCAGATAAAGATGTTAGTTAAAGAGGTGTGATAAATCAAATTTTAAATAATAAAGTCTAAATACACAATGTCTATAAAAATATAAATATATGAAATAGTTATTTATGCAATAAGTCTATATAAAGAAGCTTTTTTTATTTCTATGAAATCTCTGGATTTTTTTTACATTTTCAATGAAATTTGAAACTTTTATGAAGATTGGTCAAAATATATAGAACAATTTTATAGGCATGATAGATGTAGGGTCGAAAGTTGGTTATCATTTAGTCATGTCTGTGGTGTTCTTATGGCTCTCACTAGTGTCAAAAATGGCCCAGAATGACTACTCGAATGGCATCACCATTTTTATTATTATTAAATGTAAAAGGATCTTAAGAAAAACATAATAATAATAAAATCATTTTAAATAATGCATTAAATTAAGCAATTATGCTAATTTACATCATTCATACAATTTCATAGAATATTCATTAATTATTGGTTCTGAGATTTTTTCTCATATGTCATAGCATCGGCCGGGACGCGAACCCACAACCGTCTGCAACCAACTACTTGCTTGCATGGCCGCTGCGATACCTCTAAAATCAGTAATAATTATTTTTCAAGAATAAAAATCTATTAAAACCATATTTACTATATATATATCATCATCATTAACTATTATCAATCCATCCTCTCCAATCTCTAATCTTTCTTCTCCACATCACTTGTACACACTTTCTTATTTTATTCAGCCATCTCATAATACGTGTAATAATGTTCAAGGATAAATGGGTTTATAAGTAATTATTAAAAACCAATTAACACTTAGACAGCATCAATATCAATAACAAACAACAATTTCAAACTGTTGTCAAAGCAGCCGTCTTTTAAGAATAAAGATGAAATCCCACCTTTATTAATAATCCAATACATTTATATAGACTCTAAAGATTGCAGTTTGTAATAGGTGCAATTTGAAAATTATAATTGTAGTTTGTAATGTGCATTCAGAACATGTTATATTTACCTCTTTAAAGAGGTTTATTTAAACTTCTTTATATCAATAATTTCAATCTCTGTAGTCACGTTGCAATCTTTATTGTCTATTTAAATATATTGGACCATTAATAAAGGTGGGATTCCATCTTTGTTCTTAAAATGAGGTTGCCTTGACGATAGTTTGAAATTGTTGATTGTTATTAATATTGGGATTGTCTAAGTGTTAATTGGTTTTAATGATATATATAATAGTTGGTGTGAATAGCATTAGGTGAATAGACTAATTCTTCTTCTAATACTATGTGTTCTTAATCCATGCAATACCCTGATTTTTTTTTATTATGGTTAAAATACCATTAAACCAAAATTTTTGGTCCCAGTGCTTTTTTTTTATGTGTAAATTTTTTTGAATTTTACAAAGAGGTCGTTTATGCTCTTATTGGAAACCAAACTTTCTAAAAATGAAAATAAATATTAATTTTGCTATATATAGTTTTGTTTAAATCAAGGATTGCATATGACTAACTGACACACAAATATAGTAAATGAATACAAGTCAGTGCTAGAATATTTCAATAGAGTACTTAACTCTCTATACAGTAGGATCACCAAGTGTAAATCTTCATAATCAATGGATGCAGGAATGCTTGTGCATAAAATCCCTATCTAAAGTCTACTCATCCAACATCCCCGGATTATTTTCTAGCTTGTGGCTTTCATCGGTGAGGAGCTTTGGATTTGAGAGCACTGCATCTGGATCTTAGGATCTACTACAGCCTTCCATTAATCCACTGATTATGAAGGCTTGCACTTGGTGGCATTACTGTGTGTGAGGTTGGTACTCTTATTAACCAATAAACACCACATGACCACCTCCTCTTATTAACAGCATATGAAATGGGGATCATGCCATGTTTTGATGAATATTTCAATAGCCTTGCTTGTATTTAAATTTACAAAATCTTAATCAAGCAATGTAGATAAAAGATAACCCT
This sequence comes from Epiperipatus broadwayi, assembly GCA_028023455.1. Taxonomy (NCBI): domain Eukaryota; kingdom Metazoa; phylum Onychophora; class Udeonychophora; order Euonychophora; family Peripatidae; genus Epiperipatus; species Epiperipatus broadwayi. The sequence goes on along the minus strand of JAQFVV010000929.1, from coordinate 101,459 downwards.
TTTACCTATATAACTTGGTTCAAACATTCTAGCATTGGTTTGTATTCTCTTATTCTAGTTTTGCTTATATGTACATACTTTCTGTATACCTTTAGTTTATTAATAGTTTAAAACATTAAAGCATACCATATATTATTTTTACTGTTTTAATACAAAAAAATTGTATGGTAATAATTAAAAAATTATTTTCTTTTGGTGATTGATCCTATTCTTTTTTAATTACTTGTTTAAGATCAATTTTATGGTAGTAATTCCATGTAATATTTTAAAAATTATTATAGCATTGGTCATAAATTAAATAGGTACTTGAGTATTAGTCCTGCAACACAAAGCATGTACTTGACATACTATGCCATTTCACATTTATATCAATCTACTGATAAATTTATAATCTTGTGATCTGACTAAAATAACATGTACATGGATCTTGTACATGATATTTTCACAAAATTTACAAAGCTTATTGAATTAAAATGAAAAAAAAAATAGCTGTACTATGGCTTCACTCACATTAGTAGAGTAAAATAATAGTAACGTACAAATTTAGAGTAAAATAATATAATGCAATATTATATTATACACCTGGGTCTCTTTTTACACGGACTTATTTAACACAATTTTGAAGTTACATGATTTGTGTTTCACCGGACGTCGAACTCCGATATTGCGCTATTACTTTAAATAATAAATTTCGCGCACTTACGTTATATGGAAAGTAATAGCACATTATTGAAATTCGACTTTCAACTTAGTAATTTCAATATTTTCAGTGCTTTATAATAGTAAGATTTTATGCAATAATGAAATTAAAATCATGATTTCCACATTTTATGTATACACACATTAAATTTTACAAGATTATAATGTAAATTTGTTCAAACCTTGTGCATGTTAATTTTGCATTTTAAATCACATTCTGTTTTTGCTTTTTAAAAAAGAACGTAATTTTATTTTTGAAAGGTGAGTAATAGCAGTGGGCACAATTAAAATTGAAAATTAAAGACAAAAATAAGAATTTAATTTTTAGTTGTTAGATTAATTACTAATTATGTTGTCACCAAAAAACCATTAATTAACACAACATGAGAATGACGTTGGCGCTAGTTGTATTTCTTCTTGTGAAGAATCTGATTTTTTTATCAGTTTGCAAATGAACCTGTTTACCAGCAAATAGCGATAATAATTAAAACGTGTATAAAAAAATATAAATTACTGTAAATTATGCATAAAAATATATTGTTTTGAATAAAATTAAATATCATAGTTAAAAAAAAGTTTGTCTTGTATCAATTTTTTTCAAATTTGAAATTTTTTATTAGTCATATTTTATTTCCTTATTTTTTTTGCACGAAATTTAAAGTAATTTTATGTTGGTGCTTTGCTTTTATGCGATTTTTGAAAAATCACAGTCCATATCCCCCCTTTTTCAAGGTAAGTTACGTCTATTTTTGCACGATTTCGTTTGCGCGTGTTTTCTGAGGAACCTATCTATCGCGTAAAATGAAACCCAGGTGTATTTCAATAGCTTGAAAGGCTGATCTTTAATGTATTATAATGCAAAATGTAACTGTTTCCATGGTTTCTATATTTATCTTTTATTTTAATAAAATAATGATACATAAATTATTAACAGTAGTATCACAAAAAATTTATTTTTTTATGATCCATTATACTACTGAATAATTTGTTAAGCACATACTCATTACGTAAGTATGTACCTAGATGCGACAGTAGTTAAGATTTGTAGTGGTCCCTACTGTCGCATCTAGGTGCAGAGTTTTAAGGTTATAGCCTTAATATATATTACTACTGAATAATCAAATTTTAGTATTTTTTTTAATATTTATTTCTCACATCATAAACTAAATTATTAATTATTAGGCATACATTTTAATATATGTAATATATTCAAGACTGATCAAAACAGAAAAGCCTGTAACAGAGTTGCTTAAAGTACAAATAATAATTATTTTTGAGTAATAATTAGTTTCATGGAATTTGTTATTGGCATGCTATTCAGAAGATCTATATATTTAAATATGCACTTTTTTACAAGAGTTTTATTATTATTATTATTCAATTTATCCTATTGATCAGAACCATACATTTCTAATTTGAATATTGCACATAATATTCTTATATGGTAATTAAGTTTTAAGAGTATATACAATGGTCAAATATCCAATATAAAAATCATTTGCCACAATGTTGTTATAGATATATACTTAATATAATAATCAATCTAAATATGATTGAAACGAACAACTAATTCTATTTATAATTATATAATTATCAACTCAGCTTTTGGCTTTCATCTCCTATTGAGATATTTTCAAGATATACAGTTTTATGTATCACATATAAGTCATGTGATGTATAAAACTATATCTTGAAAAGGTCTCATAAAAGATGAAAGCTGAGTTGATAATTAAATAAGTGTAAATATAATTAATTGTTTAATTCAATCTTATTTAGATTAATTATTATATTAAGTATACATCTATAACAACATTGTGGATAAATAATTTTTATATTCGATGTTTGACCATTATATATATTTGAGTTTTAGGTGTTTTGGCATCATGAAAGTTTTTTGCATGTTATTGTATACAGAATTTTAAATGAGGAGATCTTGAAAAGATCTGAATGAGGGATGAAAGCTGGGTTGATAATTAAATAATTGTAATTGATTATTATATTAAGTTTTAAGAGATACCATATAATACTAAATCATCCATGCACTTTACTACTGTTACACAATGCTTTATTTACCATCTTCTTTTACAATTTACAATTTCGATTGCCCCAGCAATCTTCTTCAGAACTTTATATCTCCTAACCTAAACTGCTAAATTCAATTTTTTTTAAATTTAAATTTAGCAGTTGAGGTTAGAAGATATAAAGTTCTGAAGAAGATTGCTGGGTCAATCGAAACTGTAAACTGTAAAAGAGGGTGGTAAATAAAGCATTGTGTAACAGTAGTAAAGTGCTTGGATGATTTAGTATTATATGATATACATTTGGCAATGCAATAAGAAAGAGTAGTTTTTTAAGAAATACCTAGCATTCTATTTGTAACACATATGTATTTATGTGTTTTTCAGTTTATATATTTATCTTTTTCTCTCTTGAATAGATTCAGGTATTTCTAATATAAGTAATTAATATCATTATGTTGATATATGGGAAGTGATAAGACTGTTTTAATCTCCAGGGTTACCTAATAATCTCTCTGTTTCTGATTAAAATACTGTAAATATATGAGATAGTTGAACGTTTTTATTCATTGATATAAATGCCTAAGTATTTATTTATTTTCATGCTTGTGTATCGTTTGATTAATAAATTTCTTAACAAATATTATTTACAATGGTAGTAATTGTAATGTGTGTTCAAAATTGCTGGTACTCTCTCCAAGCTGCCAAAGTGCCATCTGTGAATCTATGCATGCATTATGTAATAACATACCTTAGCTATTAATCACCAAAATTGTAAGATATAATATGGATTGTATATAAAAGATAATAAAAATATATTTTAAGAATTCTTTAAAATATTGTATTAGATAATTTTTAACATTGTTTAAAGCATATAATTTATAAAGCACTTAGTAAAAAAGTAATTTATTACCCACACTGCTATTATTTTTAAAAGTAAATATTTTTTTCTATTTGTTAATTTTTAATGTTGTTTCAAGTAATTTATAAAACACTGTAGAAAGCTCTTTTTATTATTATTGTAAGTCGCCATTTTTTCTCATATGTCAGAGAATTAGCCGGGAAGCGAACCTGCTATCCTGGGACAACTGCTTGTAAAGCAGCTGTCACTGACCTCTTGACCACCAATGCTTGACAAGTCACCATTTTTTCAAATATAAATAATGCAAGATTACAGCTCATGTTTATTTTTATTGACATATTTATTGAATCTGTTATAAAGCAAAAATTCATAGCCTATGTACATATATTGTATCAATAACCTGAAAGGACTACCTTGCTATAACTTTCATGGAGTTATATATAAAGTAGATGAAACACAGAGACTAAACTCTCCATACAGTAGCACTACTCAGTGCAATCCAGAGTAATAAATGGATGCAAGTAATTCATTGATTACTCTTACATGCACTGAGTGGAGCTATGTATGGAGAATTTAGCCTTTGTGTAAACAGCTTGTGAAAGCGTAAAGAATGGTGATCATGTGATGTTTAATGGTTTAAAATAGATAAGGATGGAGATGACTGAACCTAAAAATGGGTTACATTTCCCAATCACCTCCATGAAATCAACAACAGGGATTCAAAATAAGCTTTACCAGTCAGAAGTAATTTGTTTAAATGAAAAGGCATATTTTTCCAGCCTTTATTAGGGCACCGTCTTTTCATTTGTAAAAAAAATGCGGAATGGACCAATTTTAACTCCTATACTTTCAAAATTCCCAGCAACAATTGGCATTTGAACAGTGTTTTAAGCATTCTTTTTAATTTAATATTTTTTAAAACACAGAACTGATAAGTGCTAATTTGAATATTTGGAATTAAAGCTGCATATAAAATGGCACTGACAACTTGTATTTTATAAACTAATAATTTATTTACAAGATACAATTAATTCACACACACAAAATAAAAATAATTATTTAAAAGAATTATACTGACTTATTAAGGCTTTTTCATTTTCTTTTGTTAAAATTTTTAAAATGAACAGTCTTATCAAGCTATATATTTTATAACTTCCATTCCTGATCAGTATGGAATAATCCTTCCAATTTATGCAATTAAAGGGTTCAGTTTCCAACACCCATGCTTCAGAGGTATAAATAAGTTGTAATTTATCCATGTTGTGGCATTTAAGGTTCAAGCTCCAGATAATTCTCAGAGGATGATAATTACATAATTATGGCAGGTTGGTACATATTTAAATTGATCAGCAATTCATTTTTTTGTAGCTGTATCAATAAATAATAATCCATAAATAAGAATTTCTATTTTTGGTAATGATTTATATTTAATAAATCATTTCTTTCCAACAAAGTGATCTACAGTTCACAAAGCAAAAAGTGTCTCTGGAATTTAATATTATCTTCATAGACCTTTTTCTTGTTCCTCCAGTCCAGCATTAAAGAATATGCGACCCTCCTTTTAATCTTTTTAAGAATTCCTCCACATTATTTTTTTTAACATTTATGCTTTTAATTAAAAGTACATAATAGATTTGAGATTTGTTTTTATCATTTAATTACTATTATATATTAATTTGTAGATTCATTGTTTTTTATTATCTACAAATGTAATCAAATTAACTATTTTTTAATAAACTAGTTATATAAATATATTTCAGTTTTTTTTTTTTTTTTATTAAAACACAGCTATATAGATCAAATTCTTTTATTGACATTTATTTTAATAAATATTTACAAATTTTAATTATTTTTATTTATCTATTTGATCCAAGTAAGATACTTTATATATATATCTCACCTATACACGCATACATGCATATTCAAAAAAACTAATAATGAATTATTGCATTTCCCTTTAATCAATTATTATAAGTAATTTTAAAACAAATTTGAATAATCCATTACAGGCTACTATATTATCCATGTACTGCTGGATGACCACCTTTTTACATTTCTATTTCAAACATTACAATGTATTAAGATGGTTATGTGTCTCATGGCATATAACAAAATAGTATTGTGTATGCATATATATAAGTTGAAAGATAAAGTAGAAATAAACACACAAAAAAATTTTGGTATATATTTTCTATATTACACTGGAATAACGGGTTAAATAATAATTTTGAATTTAAAAAATATAAATTAAATATTTAAAAAGATCTAATTAAAATTTTATTAATTCTGATTTTGAAATTAAAACAAGCATGTTTTTATGTTGCAATTATAAAATTCCATTATCTATTTTGATTAGATTAAAAACAAATTTAATTAAAGCTAACATATTTTGATAAACATCCTACAAAGTTGTTTTTGAAAGGATTAAGATGAATTGAAAAGAGTCATCAACTTTTTTCAATCAAGATAAAAAAATATTATTTTTAATTACTGTTTTTTTTTAATTCTCCCCTGACTATAAAAAGATTGGAAAAAAGATTAGATGGGAGTTTTACAGTTTATGACAATAGTAAAATACTGTGAAGATATAACTGAATGCTTGTGAAAATTTATTTTATTAACTAATCTGTGGTTATATAGATGCATGTCACATTGAAGATATAACTGAATGCTTGTGAAAATTTATTTTATTAACTAATCTGTGGTTATATAGATGCATGTCACATAGACATATATATATGTTAAAATCAGTCATACTTTATTAATTATTAAAATGAATTATTGAAATTATTATTAGTTTATCACAATTCTGATATGTGATTTTTTATACAGGCATGTCTGTATGCTATTATATAGCTGCTTTATTAATAATAATCGTAGCTTACTCCACTGCACATGCACTTTACAGATTGAACACTAATTATAATGAATACTCTCCTTTCCAAACACAAGTTTTTTAAAAGATAGAATGGACCACTATATTTTTTTCACCTAAACTATATATATAGGCAAATCTGAAGCATTTGGAACTGAGAGCTATATAAATTAAATATTTACATATGTTTAAAGTTTTCATTTAATAATGACATATCATAAATAGTAAAAATTTTGCAAGCAACATCAACAAAAATCCGATTATAAGTAATTTAAAGTGATCAATTAAATCTTCATGCTCTCAGTTCCAAATGCTTCAGATTTGCCTATACATATAGTTTGGGGGGGAAGGATAGAGTGGTCCATTCTATCTTTTAAAAATACTTGTTTGGAAATGAGAGTATTTATTATAATTAGCATTCAATCTGTAAAGCACATGTGCAGTGGAGTAAGCTACACTTATTATTTTTATAAAAATATCACACTATATAAATTAAATATTCACATAGCTGTTTTATGTAAACCTATTGAGATATTTGTAAATCACAGGGTGATAGCTTATTTCTTTTTGCATTAATCAAAATCACAATGCCAAATTTATATTTATAGCATACTCAGAAGACCTTATTTTCATTTTATTCTTTCTAATTAATAAATTTATATTTCATTGTTAAAGTTATTCCAATGAATTTACTTAATTCTAAATACTAGACTAATGTATATAAAACATACAAAATGGGTTTACTTGGATTGAGAGAAATGCCCAATCAAATTCCCAGAAATTTATTTAAAAGGGTCCGCACATTCTCGACGTCAATGACAAACTTTGAAATTAAAGTAGAAGATTTTAATATAGGAAAATGCATGAAAAGAAAGTATAGATTTATTTACGCAATCATGCATTTGTGGCACATTTTAATCATTGACGTCACACATACTCTCATATTAGGTTAAAATCAATAAAATGTAGATTTTAAACTATTTGATAATTATATATATTAAAGAAGATTAGAATAGCCCTCGAATGAGAGATTTGCAAGATAATAAGATTGGGAATTATTTATAAATTTAAAATATGCCTTAATATCGGCATCTTACTTTCACCAAGGGGAATAATTCACTCGGTCAAAGACTATTCTGACACATTATCATAATAAAATAAAAGAAAGATTAATGAATAGAAAATATTAACCCAAGGATAGAGAGCAAAATTATTGAGTATTAGAACACATTAAAGGAATACATAAAAAGTTTAGCCAAATGAAAGAGAACAATTTAAAATAGCTATAGCATGTTAGGAATCACAAGAGCTCTTGGGTTAATTTGGGGTTACCTCTGGAGAAGCATTTGCAGGTAGATTGATCGTCGGCAGGTTTTATAATTCAGCAGCAAAATCTGGAATTGTTCATATTTTTGGCAGCATCAGCAGTTCCAGGGTTCCTTATGTCATTGCTTTCAATGATCTAGAGCAGTGGCCGGCCATCTCTGAGAGGAAAATAGCCTTTGGTTGCCTCTACTCTGTCATTTCAAAGTTAACAATTTTAAAAGTTGGGTGATTTATAGATGAGACTGTAGACATGGTAAATCTATTTGAAGATGAAAACTCAGCTTCAAATATTTAAGTTTGCAGGTAAGTAGCTATTAGCACGTCAGAAAGTCTCAGAAAACTCAGCAACAATTTAAAAATAGAATCTACAAATCTGAGAATAAAATGGCAGAATGCTAGGACTCTTTGAATAGAAAATCTTAGAATGACAAACAAAAGAAAACCCTTCTATATATATCAGATTTAGACAATAAAACTGCCCTGGAGCATTACAAAATATTCCAAAATTTGCTATCTTATCAGCTGCAACAAAATCCATCCGAATGTCTAAAGGAATTCAACAAAATTTTAATTAATTTCTATTGTTAATTTCCTTGTCAACATTCGAATTACAAATTTGATTTAATAAAAAAAACTTTTGCTAATTAAAAAGAAATGACCTTAAGTGGACAACTGCTGTATTTTTAGATAAGCTCATATAACATTAAATAATTAAACTATTATTCCTACCAGCCCTCATTTATTCTAAACAGAAATCTAAAAGGAAATTATTTTAATTTTTTAATATTTGAATCTATTTACGAAACGAATATAATTTTATTTTAAATCAAAAACAAATATTACGACTGTAATATATTTTGTAAACAGATTCCGACAAAACAATTTTAAATAACAACTTATAATTTTAACATAAGTTTTAAAATAACATATTACAGTGTGTGCGCAATTACGACCTATATAACCTACTTTTAATAAATCTAAATTATGTTAAAATACATATAATTTATAACATTTTATTTATTGGGCATGAATTACAATTATATATAACATGAGCATTGTACTCATGGTTTAATATTGGGCGGGATTTTCGGTATATAAGCGCATTGCAGACACACTACGATACACTGGGGTTTAAACTAAGGTATGAGGATAGAAAAAAGGTGAGGAAAGATGAAACTAAGATCTGCAAAGCAGAGCATACTGTTTCACATTCCCTCAGTGATGGAACAAAAAAAATTGTAAAAAAAAAGATCTTACAACAGGTGTCCACCTATGAAGCCTGCATAAAAAAAATTGACAAGATAACCCATATATATAATACAATATATAAATACAATGATGGAACGAAACTGAATTATATACCCGGATCCTATAAAAAATCTATCATCTAGTGAACATTTTCTCTATTATCCTCCTCTTCAACAATTTTTTTTTATATATAATTAATTATCTATCATTTTTAAATTATGATAGTCTAACATTGATTTGAAATCCGATCTCCCTTTTTCATTTATACTGTGACGTGTCCATTTCTCTCTCTTTTTTTAAAACATACTATAATCCTGGGTCTGGTGGGTGATATACAAGGGGTTTTAGACTTCTAGCATTATATGTTCCTCTTATAGTTCCATTATCTTCTAGTAAATATTCATTTGGGCCACTTATCTGTTTTATCATATATGGCCCTTGATACAGGGGGAAAAACTTTGTATTTCCACTGGTCCTGGTTGCTAGGCTTAGGGGTTCTGACCCATACCTGATCACCCACTTGTAATTGGTACGACCTTGTTTTCTTTAGTTGCTTTTTCTCTGCCCAGGCTTTCAGACGATGAACTGCACACTGGTCATTTTCTATGTTGACTTTCTGATCATCTTTGGGCAAAGGTATTTTAATTAATGGTGGCTCTGGTTTACCAAAATGAAGGTGCATCGGTGTTAGCCCTGTAGCCTCATTAATGGTCCCATTAATATATTAAAAAATTCCTGCAGTTTTGTTAACCCAACCACAGTGGTCATCGTGGATGTAAGTTCGAAACAGACGATTGATTTCCCACATAACCCTCTCACAGGGGTTGGATTGGGGGTTTCTAATGGATGTCATTATGTGCTTGAGGCCTTGGGTCTTTATCCAGGTCTGCCATCCTCTTGAAGTGAATGCTGAACCACGGTCTGAGAGGATCACTTTAGGCTTGCTGATGGTCACAAATTGCTTGAGTTGTAGTGCCCTAATGGCACTTCTTGAGTCCGCCTTTATGACTGGGTAGGCCCATGCATATTTAGAAAATACATCGTAGGTAACCAAAAAGTTCCGGAATCTACAAAAGGATGGTAATGGTCCATAATGGTCTACTGCCAATATTTTGTTGGGTCCCGATGGGATAATGGAGGCAGGGGTACCACTGAAAATCTTAATTGGTGGTTTAGTTTTTGCACACGTACTACATTTCTGGAGGGTATGTAATATATCACTGTACATTTGCAGCCAAAGAAACTGCCACCTCAGGGCTTCTTCGGTCTTTCTGGGACCATAATGTCCTACTAAGCTGTGCATATAATTGACCAATGGGATTCTTAAATCTGGGACCATAATGTCCTACTAAGCTGTGCATATAATTGACCAATGGGCTTCTTAAATCCGGTGGTACAAGAATTTTCCATAATCTATTCTCCTCAGTTTGTTGCAGTAAAAGTTCGTTCTGTAATCTATATCTCTTCTTTCCCTTGCCGGTGGTACATCCTTGAGCGGAGTTTCCTTGCCTTTGGATATCCTGTATTAAATCTCTGTACTGGAGCTGCTTTTTCTGCCAATACTGCAAATTTTTAAGTTTTTTCTCAATTTCCTGGTCCAACACATTAGTCATGATTATTAATGGCTGGTCTGCTATCATAGGGTTGCAAGGCTTCACTTCTACAGGGTGACGGCTAAGCACATTGGCAACAATATTTTCGGGGCCTGGGCAATAGATTATCTTGTAGTGGAATTTCTGCAATGATAAGCTCTATCGTATAAGGCGATCGTTATTTAGATAACTCTTATTAAGAAATTCCAAGCACCTGGCTCCGTAATTATAATTACTTCCAATCCCAGCAATATTTGCTTAAATTTGTTGCATGCCCATATGATGGCCAAAGTCTCTTGCTCAGTGACAGTATAGTTCTTCTCTGCACCTCTTAGTGTATGGCTATTGAAGTACAAGACCTGATGTTGGCTGCTTGATTAACCTGGAACAGTACAATACCTAGACCCTTCTTGCTGCTGTCGGTCTGCAAATAGAATGGGCGGGTGAAATCAGGATAACACAGCATCACAGTCTGGAGGAAGTTGTCCTTGATTTTCTTGAAATCTTGCTCATGCTGTTCACTCCATTCCCACCGACGATGTTGCTTCAATAGTTCCAGCAGCATGGAGGTATCTTTCACGAAGCCCAGATAGAACTTATGGTAGTAATTGCAGAGGCCTAAAAACGATCTAATCTGCTTTCTATTGATAGGCTTCGGGAAATTATGGATCACTTCTACCTTATTCAGATGGGTCCAAATTCCTTGTCCATCTACTAGGTGTCCTAAAAATGCAATTTCTTTCAGAGCAAAGTGACTCTTTTCCAGATTCATGGTAATATTCTTTGGGGAACATTCAGAAAAGAACTGCTTCAGGTGCTCCAGGTGTTCCTGAGGGTTGCGCAATGCAATGACCCATCATCGATATAGCACATTAATGTTTTTTTAGATCTTCAGATAGAACTTGGTCCAAGCACCTCATTAACCCAGCACCGCTGTTTATGAGCCCGAAAGGCACTCTCTTAAATAGATGCATTTGCTTGTTGTGACGGAAGGCCGTGTATTTCCTGTCTAGGGGGTGTAATATCATCTGCCAATAGCTTGTAGTTAAGTCCAATATGGAAAAAATATTCTTCGTAGATAATTTGAGGAAAACTTCCTGTACAGATTTGTAAGACATGCTTAGTATTTAAATGTACTCATTGTTGGAACAATGTCATAGTATGATTGTCGTGTAAAAATGTAGAACTTCTTGCGATAATGCCCACAGTTAATAAAAAGTTTTTATCAGTCAGACAAATTCCTAATAGACATTACCATTTAATTTGTAATTTATTTATTATCATAAACTGGAAACTTCTAAAATTTCTTTCTCCTTGGCAGTAAAGTTGTATGTCGTAGTGTTTGAATAGCTTACTTTGAAGATTGTAGATTTCCAAAATTGATGTTTATTTGATTGTCCTTATATAAATAAATGTTATATTTTATTATTAAGTTTGCATATACCTTTAATATCATCATAATTATGTATGACTTATCCAGAAATCTTAACATTATATAATCAATGATACAATTATATTTTCTGTTGGTTATTAAGAGTACATATACATTAAATTGAAGATAATAATCACTTTGTTAGAATGATCTGTGAGTGTTAAGAATGCATCTAAGAAATAAAATATTCATTCATTTTCTTAATCTTAAATTTAATCCATGTGCAATTATTAAAGAAGTCTGTTTTTATGATAAAATTATTATTTGTTTATTTATAAAATTGTAATTGATTATCCATCATAAATTTAATTCCTAAATCATTTATCTTAAATTTATAAGAAAGATTTGATATCTTGAGTAGCTATAAAATCCATTATCCATTCTTGATATTCGAATGCTATCCTAGTAGATTATTATTATTTCATTCTAAATTAAGAGTTTCTATGTATTTTACTTTAATTAAAATATTTTCTTTTAAAATTTATTATTGTTGTAAATTGGGTTGCCATTATCTTAAATGTAAGAGTATGTCTCCTCCTATTTTCACTACGATGCCATTCATTGTTTAATAACTCATAAATAAAATAAAGGAGTGAAAATTTTAATATTAGAAATATTGAATAAAGAACCCGGAGATCTTCATAATCAATGACCAACAAGAAATTGTGTTAGCAAAAGGATATATTTTGAAAAGTAAAACGGCACAAATAAAATTTAAAAAACATTATTATCCTTTATCAAGAGTTTTGAATCAGGTCATTGCAATGAAATGTTAAAAATAGTGTTTGTGAGATGTCATATTATATTGGAGGTGGTATAGTATATATTATGAGAAATAATATATTATAACTTAACTACTCTTTGCTAAGGTCATTAATATTTTGACAGAATGATTCTCTTTAATATTTATTAAATGTTAATTAGTGTATTTACAATACTTAGTTATTATTATTATCCCTATGGCTCTTTTTATTATAGCATATATCACATATACGAACCCACTGAGTTTAACCTATGTGTTATCATTTATTTAGATGATGCTATTTTTCTGGTAGTTAGCTCATTTATTTCTCTTCTAAGTTATAATTTTGGCTTGCCTAACATGTTGGCTTTCAATCAGTACTGAGCGATTATTGTGAAGAAGAGTTTGGTGGCAATCTTATCATTTCAACTCTCTCTTTTTAGGTTATAATATGTATCAGTAATAATAATCCCCCTCCCGTTTAAACTAATATTCTATAACAATGGAAACACAAATGTAGTACAAATTAAATTGCATAAGTGTTTTACAAAATGATGTATAAGAGTATTAAATTTTCCTTCTTGAAGATAAATAATGAAATATCTTTTAGAATGTTTCTTTACTTGATTAATAACTTCAGTAAAATTGTCCATTGGTCTGAAAGATTTTAATATAGTCAATCAGTATTTAAACATTTATTTAAATAAAATTATTTTCGTACTTTTATTCCTGTGATTTAAACTGAAGTATTACTTGAAAAATCCCATTGAAAAATCTTTTATGTTTTGACAATATTTTATTACTAGTATATTCTAATGTAATATTTATTGTACGGTCTGCCCATCCCTCATATATGTATGTAAATGGATTGTCTTGTACATGAGGGGTCAGACTTATGGTCAACATGGGTAGGATGAGAAGATTGGCATCAATGTGGGATTTGAGAATTCCATCATCAGATTTTCAATGAAATGGATGGCTGAAGAGTTGTGGGGTGGAGTGGATTGAAGCCTATCCATTAAAGTATGAAGATAGGCTAACTTAATATAAGCTGTGCATTGATTGTAAATATGTATGGAGATGATAATCTGGACCAACTGACAAGTGCTGGTTTAGCATGAAATACCAATATTGGTGGTTATTTACCTTTTTGACATGTGTGTGATCAAGTGTGTCAGCAGTATGAAATAGCGTGGATAGTTGAGGATCATGTGAAAGTCTGCATTCAAACCCTCTATATATTACATATTGGAGTGCAGATATGAAAAGCCTATACTGTAGAAAAAATTTCATATATTAAATCATTTTTAAAGATTGGTGTACAGTTGATTTGAATCTTTTATTTCAAACATAAAGGTCTGTCATTCTTTCTTAAAAAACTAAACTCAACAATGAGTTAAATATATTGTATTGACCTTCCTATTTTAATAAATAAGTTATAGTGGTGACCATTAATTAACCAACTGAGGATTTACAAACAAAAAGTATAGCTTTATTTTAATAAATTTGTTTTTTTAAAGAGATACTTGTTTGACATATTGATAATTTTTAAGTATTTTCTCTCTTATAACAAATAAAAGTGAATTATTTTCTTTACAAAGAGTAATACATTGTACAGGCTTACACCTGCATTTATATATGTAATATATGTGGGATTCAAACTCAGCCCTGCACACAACCTATAACTCTTAGTGCCATCTTATATTGTTGAGTAAAAAATTTCTCTTGAATTTCTTATTAATTAGCATTGCATTTTAGCAATTACTAACATTATTATTAAAATGATATCACTTAGAAGGTATCAAAAAAATTTGTAAAAGTAAAACACTGCTTCAAAGTTATTATTTTATTACCAGATAGCTTCTTCTAGTCATCTTTCTCTTATTAAAAAATAATATTCAAATCATGATTCTTAAATGAAACTAAACTATATAGGATTTAGAAGTAAGTAATATATGGAGCAAATGAGTTGTTTCTTACCTATTTTAATTTACTAATCTTGAAAGTAGACATTGTTTGCAAATTATTTAAAAACATAATTCTTTTGCAATCTGATTTGTGAATTACTCTAGTTATTCTTTTGACTTAGCAACTATGTGAATAAGTTTACCTTCTCAGTTTTTTATATTTAATAAGTATAATTGATTTATATGCTTAATAAAAATTATTAGAATTTTTGTCTTATTATTTGAAAATTACAAAAATAAGTAAGAAACAACCCATTTATTCAAATATGTGACTTTCTTCTAGAACCTATATTGTTTAGTTTTACCTGAGAAACGGTTATGTTTTTTTCTTAATGTTTTTATCGAAATCCCTAGATAAAAAAAATCCCATTTCCAAAATTAAATATCATTTATTTTAGTTAAAGCTTTCCATCCAAACACATAATCATATTCCTAAACTACGAGTATAGTTTCAGATTAATAGTGATGTAAAGGATTTTTGGCTTTCTAAGTTTAGATATGATGGTTTAGTAGTTTCTATTTTAGTTTTACTTTTAGCTCCTATTTAGAAATCATTATTTAATGTCTATCTCAATGCTTGGCATAGAACAGGGGTGGGCAAATAGCAGCCTGAGGGCCACATGTGGCCCACTAAGAGTTTTTATGTGGCCCGCCAAGACAATCAGAAAAATTCGCCTTGAACGAGATTTCCTTTCCGTGCGCAACTGAAGATTTGTCTTGTATTTTCCAGTAGAATGACCATGTCAATACACATGCACAGTGTAGATTTGATGTGCAGTGTTTTTCCAGTTGATCTGGTTAATTTTATCTTTGCATTAGAAAATATATACATTTCCAATTTTAGTGAAACCATGAACCTTCCGAAAAAATGTAAAATCGGTGATAAATGTCATGTGTTTAATGAAGAATGGACAAACAAATATTTCTTTGGTAATACGGGGAATAAAGCAGTGTGTTTATTGTGTCATGAAAAAAAGGTGCGGCCCTTCACTAACCTTTGCTTCCACAAAGTGGCCCCCGATGTGGCCCTTCATCAACCTCTGTGGCCCTCGAGCCATAACAAATGCCAACCCCTGGCATAGAAGATGTAAAAATTAAATATTCCTGTGTTATAATCCCAATCTGTATTTCTGGTGTGAACACATCATATTACCTTCTGAGAAACATAACCTTCATTTACATGAAGCCAACTGCTGGCTATAGTTTGGCTGTCACAAATTGATGAAGTGATAGATATTAAATTATTATGAATTAAAATAAGATGTAATTAAAAATTGTTTAATATAATTATCCATTAAACCCATTCATGGAATAAACATCTAACCTTTAGTCAGTTATGTACTAATAAATCTAACATAAACACTTGAAAAGACAAATTTTGCATTAATGGTGATTTTTGTTTTTATATCAATCAAACCAACTTAGGTTTAAAATACTGATTTTAATGAAATTTTAACGAGCTCACAAATAATTTTATGGCTTATAAAATATATTATGTTAAGAATATAAAGACATTCATAGAATAAACAAGTTTGAACATGGTACTAAAATAATTCGTAAGCAAGATTACCAAAAAATCATTTAAATAAATTTGTAAGTTAAAACTCTAAGCTGCCTTTATTTACATAAAAACAGGAATTATCACTAATAAAAAAAATTCAGTCTTTTTGAGAATCAATGCTTAATTCATTACATATAACAAATCAAATGTCAGATTAAAGTCATAATCTTTTATCGAACAAAATAATTTGGCATTGATATAATAACAGGTAGTCATTATTTGCAAGTTCATTTAAATGATTCTTCAGATATTATTTTAATAAAATATTTGGACTTCTGTGTTCCATGAATGGATTTATATTCTCAGTGCTAAACCATGAAATTATTTACATGCTTATAAACATCATAAGAATTATAACAATAATAAATATACAAAGCACGTATAGAGCAAAGTTGTGCTGTGTATATTTATTATTGTTACATTACCTCTATATTATATATGAATTATAGTAATATGAATATAGCTTTATATATAAATAAATATTTTCTTCATTATGAATTTTTGTTTTCCTTTTTAGGTAAATGGGATTTCAAAAACCTAGATAAAGTAAACATGGAAAAATACAAAAAATACGGTAAAATAATCCGTGAAAATCTTTTTGGATTAGATACCATTCTTCTTTTTGATCCCAATGATATAGAAACTGTATTAAGAAATGAAGGACAGTATCCTAAAATACATCATGTGGAAGTCATGAAAAAATTATTTGAAGAAGTTTCAGACAAATATGGAATACCTATAGCTTTTCTGTAAGTATAATTCTTATAAAAAGTACTGTTTTAATTTATTTGGTTTATTTTATTATCAGACAAATATGGAATAACTATAGCTTTTCTGTAAGTATAATTCTTATAAAAAGTATTGTTTTAATTCATTTGGTTTATTTTATTATCTAGGTAACTCAACCTCCTTTCAGGCAGTGTTGACATATTTTCATACACGATGAAATGAAACATCACATGACTTTATGAATTTGCTTTCACATCTGTATTATTTTGGTTAACCATCTAGTGTTAACTGAAATAATAATTTGATGCTTAAATGGTAAATATCTTTCTTGTCAAAAGGGTTGTCTTAATTAAATAAAATTGAAGTTGTTGGGCTAATCAGTATCAGAACCTATTGAAACATGAAAACTACTTAGATTAAGTTCAAAATCTTAAGATGTCTGAATCTTATGTCATTAGCTTGGATATTATAAAAATAGATAGCTCTACAATAAAGCAATAGAGGTTTACTACTTTTAGTGTATATATGTTAAAACTATATACATTATTATTTAAGCCAATAAACATCACATGATCACCATTTCTTATGCTTGCTTATAACTATTAAAACAGGCAAAACTCTCTATACGTATTGCCACTCAGTGCAATCCAGAGTAATCAATGGATGCCTGAAAGCTTGTGCATAAAATCCCCATCTAGTGCCTACTCATCCAATATCCCCAGCCTAGTTTTTGCCTTGTGGCCTTCGTCAGTGATGAGCCTTGGATCTGAGAGCATTTCACCTAGATATTAGGATCTAATGCAACCCTCCAGTAGCCAC
This sequence comes from Epiperipatus broadwayi, assembly GCA_028023455.1. Lineage (NCBI taxonomy): Eukaryota > Metazoa > Onychophora > Udeonychophora > Euonychophora > Peripatidae > Epiperipatus > Epiperipatus broadwayi. Next base: position 83,589 of record JAQFVV010000929.1, on the reverse strand, counting down.
CTTTTATCCCTATTTAACTACAAAACTAGATGGGAATCTTAAATTGAACAACGCCATAATCTAGTCAATCCAGCTGATTACTCTTACTATGTCATATAGAGTCTGAACTCAGTTCAGTACCTATATAGTTTTGAGCTTTGGTTTTAATAACAGTTATATGCCATCACTAATCTATTAGTGTCAAGTTTGTTCATTGGCTTATGAACATCACATGATCACCATTAGCTTAGTGATGGCATATAGCTGTTATAAAAACAGTCAAAGACTCTTTATATATATAGGTACTCAACTGCAAGTTCAGACGTATATCACATATGGATGCTAGATGAGCTTAGATTGAATATATTATGGTGTTTTCAATTTAAGATTCAGTTTTGCAGTTGAGTAGAGATAAAAGGTGGCTTCTGGAAGGTTGCATTAGATCCTAAGATCTAGGTGCAGTGCTATCAGATCCATGGCTCCTCACTGACGAAGGCCACAAGGCAGAAACTAGGCTGGGGATATTGGATGAGTAGGCACTAGATGGGGATTTTATGCACAAGCGTTCTGGCATCCATTCATTACTCTGGCTTGCACCGAGTGGCACTACATATAGAGAGTTTTGCCTGTTTTAATTAATTGGTTATTTATAGATAAACTTATATTAGTAAATAGAGGGATTTGAACTTAGGATTTTTTAGTGTATATCCGCCTTACCATTCCATCTCAAACAAACAACACACATGACTACATACATGTGAAGAAGTTGGATGATTCCCAATATATATATATATATTGTGTAGAAACAGCATGCATCAGTTGGGCCAGATCATAATTTCCAACACATATGTACAATCAATGCTCAGCTTATATAAAGATAGCAATTCCTTAAACTTTAATGGACAGGCTTCAATGTTCTTATCCTTCCAATAATTCAATTGTCTATTTCATTAAAAACCAATGATGGAATGCTGCAACCCATTGATGGATTTGATATTGTAGTCATATTCATGTAGACATTACCACCAATCTAACCCCTCATATTATTGGACCATTATGTTTCACATATATTAATAGAAAATGGTTGGGCTGAATTTATAGATGTAACCTAAATCCTAAGTTCAAATCTCTCTATTTACTTATATAAAAAAAAACATTCAGTACACTGAGTGAATAGGATAATAAACTTATATTATTTTTTAACATTATATGAATATAATAAACTGATTTAACATTCATAAGAAATTAGCATATATTTGCATTTGGAAACAGAGTTCTTCACAAAATAGCCTTTTCCCAGATATAAAGTGAAAGTGATTTGAATTAACTTTAGCATAAGCACTAAAATTAATGTAATAAGCATATCACATGAACAAAGTATATTTTAATCCATTTGAATTCAGATTTAATGAACACTTCCATTTAGTACCTATTGATTACTTAAGCGTATAACAGATGGCAGCACTGAAGTACAATAAATAAAGTTTACTTCTATAAAGCATTTTGTAAACTGGGTATCTAAACCAAGAAAAGTTCAATCATGTTTCTCAATAAGATCTGCCATAGCAGAGCTGGTAATTAGAAGAAATTTAATAGATAAAAGTTAAATACAAAAAGCCAAATTGTAATCATAGCAATCATAAATCATCTATAATGGAAAATATTAATCATCATCATTTATTTTCTGGTGCCCAAGAAAGTATCCAAGAAAGCAATCAAATAGAAAGTTTCTGACATTTCCAAGAAGACTATAAAGAAACACCTAATAGAAGACTGTTGCTTGCTGTTTAAAGCGCCCTCTATTATAACAATTCTATAAATAGTATAAAAACAAGCAAATTTATATGTCTGATTCATGGTTATTTTCTAGTCCTGAAGTGTTATTTGTATTTTCTTTACCTATAGTACTCTCAATGATCTCACATTAATTTGTACACATATCACAAATCTCAACTTTGACTTTTTTTTACTTCCTTGGTTCTGTACCCCTTTTTCTCTCTGAAATAAATTTGGTCATATCCATTGTGAGAAACTTCTAACAAATCTAGTGTTCACTACTTAGCTACTTTGTTATTGTACTTGCTATTTGTTCAATATGACATTTCAGGTGAATAGAAAACTATTACACTATTAGTTCAGTGCCTAAAATGATACAACTATGGCTGTAAATGGAAATTGTAATGTATGAGTGCAATTACGAACTTATCTTGTTAGTGAATGCTTTGGATGTGTTAGCAGTTATGGAGAGTTGCTTTCAATAGGTCAATATTTATTATGGATCTCTCTAATTTCAATACAGTTTCTCTGATCCATAGCTTTTTTCCCCACATCACACCAATGAACTTTTTTATTTCATCCATTCATTTCATCTGTTGACTCTTTATAAGTGTTTTATAATTTCTTGGGATTCATTTAAAGCTTCAAATGTTCATTTATTGCCTTTCCTTCTAGAAATATGTCATCAAGCTTTATTTCAGTCTTTTAATATTCTTTCAATGCAAGTTTGTTCTCTCATCCAAATATTTAGTCTCATCTTGTTACTCCTAACCAGGGATGAAGCATCCATGTATTTAACAGAATGAATGCTTCCATGGAAAAATTCACTAAAACTTTCAAAAGCTTTAATTAAAATTCAATTTAAAAAATTCACTTTCAAATTTTTTTACCAACAGTTGAATTGTTTTTATATACAGAAAGAATGAACTTGACAAACACATTCCTATAGATTATAAAAAGTTCAAACATTGCTAAAATCTAATTTACAGTTAGAACTTTTAAAAATCTTAAAAGGATTTGGAAGATAAAAATATATTGATAATGTATTATCTATATTTAAACTAATCACAGTCTGATTGTAATGAGCAATTTAAATTCATTATTTTTTGTATGGAATTCCTGTAGACTTTCAATTTTTTTATTAACGGTTGAATTGTTTTTATATACAGAATGAATGAACTTGACTAACACATTCTCATAGATTATAAGAAGTTCAAACAACGCTAAGATCTAATTTATAGTTAAAACTTTTAAGAATGTTAAAACAATTTGGAATATAAAAATATATTGATAATATATTTTCTGATTTACAGATAAGAGAGTTTCAGATGTTTCTAGATGTGGGTAACAAGTTATAAATTTCGTAACTTGCTTTAAGCTTGCATTTTATGATCACTAGATGGAGCTTTACCAATAGCTCCTAACAAACTTTTGTTTACATAAATGCTGAGAGAGATAAAATTCAAAATCTCTATTGTTGTCACCCACCTCCAGACCAGCTGTTTTCGAGCTTATGGCTCACATCAGTGAAGGGCTGGGAAACTAGAAACTAGATCTAAATCCCCAACTATAAAGTCAGCATTTATCAAACACGTTTCTATCAGTTTGAAAGCATGAATTTATCAGACACGTAATGTCTTCAAACCCAGCTTAACAAACTAGATAGCTATATGGGTCGGAAATCAGTTCAGTTTCACCATATAGTAAAAACCTCTGCAATATATATCATTGCAAAAACCTTCAAAGGTAAATTTATGATAATCAAAACAAGTTATAAATTTCATAACTTGCTTTAAGCTTGCATTTTATGATCACTAGATGGAGCTTTACCTATAGATAGATAGATAGATAGATAGGTAGGTAGGTAGGTAGGTAGGAAGGTAGGTAGGTAGGTAGGTAGGTAGGAAGGTAGGTAGGTAGGTGGGTAGGTAGGTAGGTGGGTGGGTGGGTAGGTGGGTAGGTAGGTAGGTGGGTAGGTAGGTAGGTGGGTGGGTGGGTGGGTGGGTGGGCAGGAGGGCGGGCGGGCAGGCAGGTAGGTAGGTAGGTAGGTAGGTAGGTAGGAAGGAAGGAAGGAAGGAAGGACACTATTATGTAAAAATTGTTGTGGCAAGTGAATAAAAACATAAAAAAAAAAGTGTGCTTCCATTCCTAAAAAAGTCAAGCTTCATCACTGCCTCTAACATATATTTCATTGAATGTTCTGAAGTCTTTATATTGCTCCTCTGATAAGTGTTCAGATCCATAAGTAAAATCCAATAACACACAGATATTATAAATCTTTTAAAACACATAGGCATATTTCTTTTTAATAGTAAGCTATTTCCCTCAAAAGTATTTCATCTAACTTTAATTTTTATTACTAATTTCACCCATTCTGTTTTCATTTATGTTAATAATCTGATCAAGGTACCTGTAAACAATATGTGATATGATGTATTGTGACTTCTCTTTAAGCGAAGTCAAGAATATCTCAGCAATTATGCCCAGATAAACCTGTTAGCCACTTAATTTTCCATTCCCCACTCTAAATTTCCCCATATTCTGCTCCATCCCATTTCCACAACATAATCTTTGTCAACTCTATAACCTTTATATCTAAATCCCCTTTATCTTTTCCCAAACCCAGCATAAAAACCAATAATTCACTTCCTGTATAATCACTTTTTTCATATTTATTCTTCCATAACTTCATTATATAGAACCTTTCTGTTTTCAAGCATTTACATTCAATTAATAAATGCCTAATATTTTATATTCCTTCCTTACACAATTTACAGACTAAATCACCCATATTTTTCCATTTATATGTATATTCTCTTGTTGCTAAAGATCCCGTTCAAGCCTTAAACAATAAACTACTTTCCTTACTATTATCATATATTAACTCACACCTAATATTCTGTTTATTTCTATATATATTTAAACTCTTTTTATTCTCCATACTATTTCTCCATCTCTCTAACTCCCTATTCTTTATTAATAAATTTATTCTTTTATCCCATTCCTTACTACTACAACACTCAACAATCCTCTTACCACAATCATCCCATCTTTTGTACAAATATATTGATATAAATTCTTTATCCAAATCATTTGCATACTGCATTACCTTTCTCACCCATCTTGTTACCTGTCCTTTACTCATAACCCAATTAAATACTATTTTAGCTATTCTTTTATTATCCATAAACTGCAATCTACCAAACATTTTCATTTTACTTTTTGCATCTCTCATATAAAAACTTGACCATCCCATTTCTCCTTGAATTGCCTCTTTTGCTGTCCGTACATCTGCATCCAATGCATGTCTTCCTACTTCCCTTTGAATTTTTTCTAAGTAATTTAATACCCCTTTACTAACATATAATGCATTATTACCATATGTTAACCCTGCTACTGCAACTCCTTTCCATATAATTCTAACTACATCATATTTATTATATGAAAACACTGTTAATTTCTTTATCAATCCCTTTCTTTTCTTTGCTTCATTTCTCATTTTTTTCTCCCATTCATCCAAATAATTTTTCTGATTACTTAAAATAATTCCCAAATAACTATATCTATTCACCACACTTAACTTAATATCTCCCAATAAAAATTCTACATCTTCTCTTTCCCCAGTATTAACCATCATTATATTTGATTTTTCTTCACTAAATTTAATCCCCATCTCTTTACAAACCCTTGCACATGTCCTCAACATAACTTCCATATCTTCTCTTTTTTCTGCACACAAAAATATATCATCTGCAAAAAAAAGACCTGACAAAATATATACTCCCTTACTATCTATTAACGGTATCTCTATTCCTCTTCCTAATCTTTCTATAGCCAATTCTCCATACAGTAGCGCTATCTATTGCAAGCCATGGTAATCAATGGCTGCTTTGTGTAAGTATAGGAAAGGTGATCATGTGACAGTTCAAGGAATTTGTAGTTATTAACTTCTGAGTCTTTTTAGCATTTATTTTTAATTCTAGTTTTCTATTTTGATGATTTAAATAATCTCAGTATACATATATTGGAGATCATTTATCTTTTTTACATGTATGCAGTCATATGTATCACTTGTATAAGATGGAGTGAATAGCTGTAGGGAGCTTGAAGGTCTAAGTTCAAATCCCTTCTAAATTACATTAAGTTTAGTCTAGACATTATACTTGTATTTAAATATTATATTTTCTTATCCCATTTTAATTCATGAAATACTACTTATAAATCTGCTATAAAATTTTTAGATATGGAATCATATGTTAATTTTTTTAGTATCACCATGTAATATAAATTATTGCTGTTAAATAATGATATTCTTCAGAATATGACAATATCCTGGATCTCTATATTGATGATCTAAAACTTTGATGACTATGGAAACACTTATAGAATCAAATGCCTTTTTATAATCAATAAATCCGAAGCATAATATTAACTCATATTTATTTATCCTTTCTATAACTTCTTTCAATATTTGAATGTGATCCAATAAGCTAACACCACTTTTAAATCCAGATTGTTAATTTGGCAGATTTGAATTCAAAGTTTTCTGCAGATGAATTGTAAATATCTTGATAAGGAATTTATATAGAACTTCTAGGAAACTGATAAATCTGAAATTTCTAATATCTTCTTTACTATATTTCTTAAAAGTATCACTACTATATGGCATGAATAATTTATTCATAAATCTAGTAAAATATACACTGACACAATTTTCTGGTATTTGCACATATATTTTATTTTGTTTTTTTTGTAACACAAGAAAAAAATCTGTATATTTTTATTTTATCTATCTAAAAAGAATAAAAAAATAGGGTTTGCTTTTTATTCTCTTGTAAAACTGTCATTAATTATCAACTTATTTTTTTTTATTATCGTTCATATAATTGTAAAACAGAAAAGAATTTTGTTTTTTCTCTTAGCAAAATTAGAGATTTGAAACATATATTATTTTTCTGTGTGTGTATTGATTAAATCCATTATTTTATTAATTAATTAAAAGATTTATTTTGGGAGTTAATTAGGAAAAAAGTAGTGATAAGATTAAGCAAGTTGGCAGTTGTTTCTTTTCATGTGTCTTGTGATAAATTAGATTTTAAAACTAAAGTCAAGAGATTTTTTGTGGATTGTTTTGTAGTAGAGAGAAAGAACATGACAAGCTGCAGTGCAAAAAAAACTTTGGCAGAAAAAATTAATAGGAAGCTCTGTTCTGAAAGATTCTGGGTTGCTATGGAGAAATGCATAACCATATAACATTAACAAGTGCCAGAAATCACTTGCAGGGAATAAACACTTTTAGTGCATGGATTACCAGTTTTTGCCTTCCCAGGATGCTGTTTGCTAAAATGGTCAAAGAAAGCAGAATGGAGTAAAGAAGCTCATTTTCGTACACTGGTCTTTTCCCCTCATTAACATGTGAGTCTGTACATAATTATTCTTTATGCAAATGCCTGCCTAGTGGGAAAAAATAATCCTGTAAAGTAGATATATGAATCTAAATGCTTGTGCCTCCTATAGTTTTATACATGAAGAGTATGTTGGAAGCTTTGAACAATTAGTCATTTTTTTTAAAAAAGGAGAGAAAGAAGAAAATGTAATAAAACTTTTTCTTCTTTGAAGAAAATTTAGCTCTAGATATTTCTTTGTTTTTGGCAAATCAAATACAGTATCTAAAATAGAAAAGAAAACCATACACCCCGGGAAGTAATGTTAATTATTTATTTAATTTTAATTATATTTTAAGCTTCTTTAGTATATGATATTGATTGATTTTTTAAATATCAATACATTTTATGAACTAATCAATATGTATACATATTTGTGTGTTTGTGTGTGAGTGGGATAATCTAATATTATTTTAAACCTACCAATATATGTCATTGATTTAATTTTTTTTATTGTAAATACAATAAGTTTTATTGATTTTATTTTCGGTAAAGGTTTACTATAACGGTCTATGGGTGTTTGCCCTCTATTGTTTAAAATTTAAACTAAATTGTTGAGAATCTTACGAGTATGTTATTATATTACAAATAAATTAAAATTTAATCAATTGTAAAAGATAATAATAAAAACATTTACCTTTTTAAACATAATTATGTCCTATACACACTAGGAAGTTGGAGAAAAAAGCGGTATTGCTGTATCTACTCCGAGGGCAAATTCATGCAGGTACGATGAAAACAAAGCTCTGCTAGTGCCAGATTAAAATTTCAGCTTATGCTTTGCTCTCATCCATATGTTTTCAATATTCTGGGTGTGTATGTCTTGGTCTTCGGGATGCACGAAGTTGTTCTGATGGACGACAACCGAATGCATATACACACCATTGTTGAGACTGCTGATGTTATTGTATGCAGCCCAGCCATCTGAAATAATGTGCGTACCTGGTAAAATGAACTGCTGTATCAGGCCCTCCAGTGTATCAGCCGTCTTGTCTGCAACTTCTGTCAAGAAGCACTTTCTTGATGCTCTCTCTATACCGCCAGAATAGCAGCAACCCTCAAAATTTCACCATCAGGTACTAAGCATGTGGCAGACATTTTTTCCAACTATAAAACTGTACACATGTGTGTGTAATTCACGCCGTTGAATACATAGGGTGTCTTCTTTTTTTTTTTTGCAACATGTGCTATAAATGTAGTTATTTTAAATTCTTAAGTTGTAGACAGTTTAAATTCTTAACTTTCAAACAAATTAAAAGTAATTCTTTTAATTAATGATGTGTAATTAAACCAACATTCAAAATGTAAATGTTTTTATTATTATCTTTTACATTTGATTAAATTTTAATTTATTTGTAATATAATAACATACACGTACGATTCTCCAGCAATTTAGTTTAAATTTTAAACAATAGAGGGCAAACACCCATAGACCGTTATAGTAAACCTTTACCTTATTTTCTATAGAAATATTTAACCTTTTAAAATTCAATGTTTTCTTTAATTATTATTTTTTTTGATAATATATGTGTATATAACCCAAATTTCCCTGAATTCTCAAACTAAATCAGACTAGCCAAGAAAATAAACTCTAAAACACTACCAATGGTTTCACTGCTACAAGCAGACTTCTCAAGTGTAAAGAACTACAAAATAATAACATAATTAAATTAACATTACCCACAATTCCACTTACATCCCATAATATTAAAATAACTTTTAAATAAGTTAATTGCTTCAGAAGCATAAATTTTTAATAATAAAGACTTTATTTTTTTATTATTATTAAAAATCTATGATTCTGAAGCAATTAAAATTTATTTAAAAGTTATTTTATTATTAAGGATATGTGGAAAGTATGTAGAATTATGGGTAATATTTAGTTTAAATATGTTGTAATTGTATCTGCTTGTAGCAGTGCAACCATTGATAGTGTTTTAGAGTTTATTTTCTTGGCTAGTCTGATTGAGTTGTGAATCTGGGGTAATTATGATTATTTATTGAGTGGTTTAGCTTTATGCTTTTAATGTGTATATAACCTTATATCTCCATATAACTCAAAGAAAATGGGGGAGGGGTTTTCATTTATATCTTAATATTGGATTTCTCTAATATGTTATATTTTGTTAAATTGTGGGTTTGAATTTTATTTGTTTATTTAATATTAATAAATTAATTATTAAGTTGAGTTAGCTTTATTTGTTGTTCAATTTATCTGCTCATCTCACTCCACAACAAATATAAATTATAATTTTATTTTATCTATTTTTTATACTGTATTCCACTCACTTTGAGATTTTAAAAGTATTACTGAACTTAAACCTGGGATATGCTGTAAGAAACTGTAGGTGGATATCTCTATAAGGACTCTTAAAGTATTCTTTCTATGAAAGGAGAAAGCAGCATGTAGTTTCTATGTGTTTCATGGTTTATAAAAATGCTTTATTAATTGCATGTTTTACTAATCCTTATAGGGATTAATACCTAAATTGTGATCAGGAAATATAAGTAATGATTATTAGTTTTATTCCCCTTTTAATAATATAGATCTTTATTTGGCTTGAAATAATACCATATGTGGATTGTGAATTTATCATTAAGTCAGCTTTGTTCCCTACATGTGAGGTCTGTAATAGTTAATTTAAGTAAATGTTAATTGTAGATTTCACTGTTTACAAATTTATAGCACTTTGTGTATGTCTTGAATTAAAATAGGGTTGTAAAGAAGCATGTGATAGAGAGTGAATGGGGTAGGTTCCCAATATAATACATTAAACAATAATGAATAGTTATATGGATTGGTTATAGAATTGCTGTCTGAAAGTCTCATGACTATTTAAAATGTTCAAGTTTATTTGACCTGGATTCAAACCCATTATAATCCCATGAATTCCTTCACTGACTTTTCTATAAAATAGTACAATAGGAGATTAAAGCCCATTATCAAAAAAAATTTATTGTATATTTAAATATTAAGAAAAGGGATATGCAATGCAAAAAATGAATGAGAATATTGATAATAGAATAGGAATTGTTTATATGATTACAAGTAACAAATGCAACAAATATATATAGGACAATCAGGGAAAGTGCAACTGGAAAGATCCAAAGACCATAGTAGAGAAATTAAAAAAAGATACTAAGTCTGGACCATATAATCATGATTTAGAAACAGGGTATATAGTAAATAGTGAGGAAACATATAAAGGTAGTAATGTATAGTAAAAATTTTAAAGAAATAAAATATTATGAAATATTATATATACAAGAAAATATAAATAAATACATTAATATGGTCAATGGTTCAATAAAATTGAGAGGGAAATGGTTAATGTTAGATAATTGGAAGATGTAATATGTAATAATGTATAGGTATGTATATATCTATATGTATTGATAGTATAAGACAGGAATTTTTTGTTGGTTGATAGATAGTAGTTATAAGGTAGAGAAAAGATGAATAGGAGAATGTATAATGGATGTATATGTATTAATATGGTCAATGGTTTGATAAAATTGGAAGGGAGATTGTCAATGTTAGAAAATAAGAAGCTATAATATATATAAATATATATGTACTGATAGGATAAGAGGGCAGTTGTTTATTTAATGATAGATAGTAGGTATAAGAAAGAAAAAGATAAATAAAAAAATGTATAATCAATTTATATAGCATCACATGATCACCATCTCATACTAGCACATAATTGTTTATAAACAAGGCAAAACTCTCTCCATACAGTAGTGCAACCCTGTGCCAGTCAGAGTAATCAATGGATGCCAGAAGGCTTGTGCATAAAATCCCTATCTAATGCCTACTCATCCAATATCCCCAGACTAGTTTCTGGCTTGTGGCCTTCGTCAGTGAGGAGCTTTGGACCTGAGAGCACTGCACCTAGATCTTACGATCTAATGCTGAACTGAGTTCAACCCCATATGACTATATAAGCTATTGGGCTTAGATTGAAAATATTTTTGTGTTTTCAATTTCATTCTCATAGTTTTATAGTTAAGTGGAGATGGAAGGTGGTTGCTGGAGGGTTGCATTAGATCCTAAGATCTAGGTGCAGTGCTCTCAGATCCAAAGCTCCTCACTGATGAAGGCCACAAACCAGAAACTAGTCTGGGGATATTGGATGAGTAGGCATTAGATAGGGATTTTATGCACAATCCTTCTGGCATCCATTGATTACTCTGGTTGGCACAGGGTGGCACTACTGTATGGAGAGAGTTTTACTTTGTTCAATTTATATAGATGTGTAAATTTATAAAAATAATATTTTTTATTTTTTTATGGGCTTATTTTTAGTTACGGGTACTAGAGAGTTTATAAAGTTGTAGAATGTTTATTGTCACATGATTAATTTTTAAAATGGCATTTTGAGAAGATTCGTTTGCTAATGAAAATCGATTTGATGATATTAAATTAAATTGTATACAAACCAGTTGTCTATTATTTCGAGTTATGTATAATTCGATTAAGTATTTAAATATTTATAATATTTGATTTTAAATAAGACATTTCAAGATGTGTATGCTCAAATATTATTCACACTTATGTTTAAATTATTACATAGTTTATTTGCATAAGCTACTATATGTTTCTGATTCCTGAATTAAATGCAGAGTGGATGCTTAATAAACTTTTAGAACTGATGCTGATTTTTGCAACATAAATTACAGATATGATTTTATACTATATTATAATTAATGAAATAATTATTATATCCTTAAGCTTGGCATGAGGGTGTATCTTCATAATGGATATAAGGAATTTGCCTTTCTTGGCTTATTTAAAGCCTCAAAGAACAACCAAAGGATCTCCTTTCTGCTAACAGCAAATTCCTTTCATATACATTAAAAAAATACAATTAATATTTTTAGATTTTAACATATGGTTGTAGACATTGGATAAAATGTTATCAGTTTCAAGGGTGTAATTTAACCCAGATAGCTCTCTACAGTTCAATATGGAAAAAGTGGGAAGATATATGACTTAAGTTAAAGTCAAAATCTATACTAAAAGTTAAAAGAAGTATAATAATTTTTCATCTAAAAAAAGTGATTATGTATTTATTGAATGCTAGTTATTGTAAATAAATGTAAATGTTTGTTAAAAAAATATAGGACACCTAAGATAAATTTGTATAATGTATGTTAATAAATATAAAATTAAAAACAATGTTATGTGGCATTTTTGAGAACTACAGATGGCTAAACCTAACTAAAGACATATGAAACAAATGAAATAAATATTAGGAACCATTTGTTTTTTTCCTAATATTTGTACCTGTAAATTTAAAATATAATTGTAGTTTTTAGAAATATAAGATCATGGTGGGTGCATGGGTATAACAAGATAAGTAATTAAAGAAAAAGAATTGTTGTGCAAATATATAAATAGTTGTAGATATATTTGATCTTTATTTAATTTAAAGTCTATATCTATGGTTAATAGGAATATAATAACTTCTAATTTTATAAAAAGTGATCCATAATCATTAAATATTTAGTCATAAGTTATTGTTGTGAATAAGTAGTTGGTTAAAAAATTATGGCATTTGTAAAAATACTTGTGTAATATATATATATATTAAAAGGAGGTTGTCTTGACAACAGTTTGAAATTGTTGATGCTTATTGATATTGAGATTGTCTAAGTATTAGCTGGTTTTTAATGATATATATATATATAGTGAAATCTCAATTCACCAAATATGCATGTATCATTTTTTGTTATTTATTACCTTCCTCTTTGTTCTCAAATTCAGAGTCATAAAACACATAGAAATATGAATCCATCATTTTTCAAAACTGTCACTTTCTTAACCTCTATCATTAATGAATCATGACTCTGATAATAGTGGCCATATTTGATTTATTTACTTTAGGAAGGAATTCTATACAAATTTTTAAAAATTGATTTTTGTTTTCTTTACAACTTTCTATTAAAATAATTAATTTTTTCAGAAATAAGTGAAGTGATAAAATTTGTCATAAGGATTTCTTTACTTTTTATAATGAATTTATAATTGAATAAAGTTATTTATTAAAATAAATCTAATGTTTATATATAATTGATATTAATTTTGATTTTTTAAGTGTAGATAATTATTATATTAATGTTATATATATATATACACACAAGAATTTACAGAGCTAAATATTTATGTAATGTTTTGAGGTTAACTCATTTCAATTGTTTATAATTAAAGTGCCCTCTAGCTTCTATACATGACAATACATTTTAAAGGTATATGAAATCCAAACAGAAGAAAACTACTCTCCTATGAGCTATAATGTTATGGATAAATAACATCCTTATATGTTTGCAAATGATAAAAAAAAATAGGGTGAATCTATCTCTTTTTTTAGCTTTTAATGTTCATAAGCTTTCATTTGCTAACTTTATTTGAATTATAGAATAAACATTAAATATTAGTTAGATTTAAATATGGCCTTAAATAATTTTGAAAGTACAATTGTTCAAATAGAGGATGGAGACTGAATTTTGTAAATATAAATATTAAACATTGCTTTAACATATATAAAATCCACAGTAAACTATTTTTCCATGAGTTATAATGATATATATCTGCAAACAAAAAGCAATGTAGTGTCTCCATCTATGCTTTCAGCTTTTGATGGTTATAAACTTTTGTTTGCAATTATTGTTGGATATATAGAGTGGATATTAAATATTAGCTATGTTTAAGTATGATAATAATAATACTGAGACTATAATTATTCATATAGAGAATCAAGATTGAACCTTATTTTAAAAGATATCTATAATAGAAGTCAAATATAAATGGATACTTAATGGTCTGATGACATGAAGAGTCAGATTGATGTAATGTTCACATGGTATGACTGCAATATCAATTCTGTCAAGAGCATTGAGCGTTCCATTTTTGTTTTTCGATGGAATGGATGGTTGAATAGTTGAAAGGATGAGAATATTGAAACCTGTCCATTAAAGTTTAAGGAATTTCTATCTTAATATAAACTGAATACTGATTGTGGGAGATTATGATCTGGTCAACTGATGAGTGCTGGTTCAGCATAAAATACATATATTGGAGATCATTTATTTTTTTCACATATGTGTGGCCATGTGAATTGCTTGTGTGAGATAGAGTGAAGGATGAATATAGACTGAAAATTCTAAGTTCAAATCCCTCTTATTTCTATAGTAAATGTTCAGTATACTGAATGAATAGGTTAATTGTAAATATAAATGACAAATGTGCTAAAAATGGATTCACTCTATTTCTTATCATATAATAACAAAAAAATAAAAATAAAGAAGGAAAAAGGAAGAGAAAGTATTAAAGATTTCTTATCATTTGTTTACATATAAAAATATTTTTTACTGCATTATAACTTGTGGGAAAATATTTTACTTCCGTTTGGATTATATATATAATAACTAAATACATGTATAGTATTAAATTTTAAGCTAGATGTAATTAGAGAAGATTTGAACCCAGATATGTATTTAATTATTACATATTCAGCCTGTCCCTCTGTGTATTTAAATGGGCTTAAGATCCTACATATAAAGGATCAGATTACTTATGGTCAACATGGGTATGATACAACAATATTTGGCAAACAATAGCTTTGAACACACCATCATCAGTATTTCAATGATATGGATGGCTGAAGAGTTGGAGAGTGGAGAAGATTGAAGCCTGTCCATTAAAGTTTGAAGATTTTCTACCTTAATATCAACCTAACACTGATTATATACATGTGAGAGATGATGATTCTGTATAAAATACATATTTTGGATATCATTTATTTTTTTGCATGTATGAGGTCATGCGTATTGATTGTGTAAGACGGAGTGGATGGTAAAAGGAGCTTGAAATTCTGGGTTTAAATCCATTCTAATTATATATATATATATTGAAAATTATAAATGTGTATTTTTAATTATAATATTTGAATTGTATTTAAAGTTAATAAATAAGTTATACTTTATATGAACTGTATTTTAATGAATAATCATTAAATTATTTCTTATGTATAATTTGTAATAGTTTTATATTCTATTGTTGTACATATTCATCGTTATTTTCTCTGGTCACCTCAAGAATTCATTATATATACATTCAGCTGAACACGTGTATATATTTTTAGTTATTAAATTATCATTTTGAAATTTTAGACAAGGAAAAGAATGGTACAGAATTCGTTTCGTAGTGCAGGAGTACCTTCTGCGCCCTAAAAATGTCATACATTATATGAAACTTCAAGATGATGTGACTAAGGAGTTTGTCAAACTTATTCAAGAAATGATAAATGAAACAGGGGAAGTTCCATTTTTGTTTAACCAGATCTGTAAATATGCTTTGGAAGGTAAGATATATAGTAGTAAATAATTTTTACTTGTCAGCTTTTTTTTTTTTCATATGTCATAGCATCGGCCGGGAGACGAACCCACAACCGTCTGCAACCAACTACTTGCTTGCAAGGCGGCTGCGATGACCTCCCGGCTAACAACGCTTGACTACTTGTCAGTTTTGTGTTAAAAAAATAGCCCTTTTTGTATTTAATACTTTAAATATGTCAATTTTGTTTTCAGCTGTGGCCGTTGTTGCATTCAATGATCGACTCCATTGCCTTCATCCGGATTTGGAGCCTGACTCAGATGCAGAGTTGATGGTTGCAACAGCCTTGGAGATGTTTTATCTCATGCATAAGCTTACTTTTGGAATACCATTATGGAAAGTTGTTGAAACACCTTCCTTGAAGAGATTACGATTTCTACACAGACAAGCTATACGGTGCTTTTCTTTGTTGCTAAGCATTGTTAGTAATAATAATAATGTATTAGTAGTAGTAATAAGTCATGTGTGGTTGGATACAGTGATAAAGTCAGATTCTGAAGCTCAAGGCCCATGGGCTCAGTTCTGTCTTTTCTGGAGTTAAACTTCTTATGAATTCCCAAATCATAGATTCACTCCATTATTATTATTAATAGTGATGATATTAATTACATTAATTAATATAATCATTAAAAACCAGTCAACACTCAGACAATCCCAATATCAATAATAATCACCAACTTTAAACTGTTGTCAAGGCAACCTCCTTTTAACAATAAGAGCGTAATTCCACCCTTATTAATGGTTTAATATACTTATATAGACACTAACGATTGCAACTTGATCACAACAATTGGAAATTATTGATCCAAAGAAGTTTAAATAAACCTCTTTAAACAGTTAAATAAAAGCTATTCTCAATGCAGACTAATAAATAGTCAAACTGCAATTATAAATTTCAAACTGCATCCAAAGAATTAATTAATAACAATAATCTACGCGTGCACTTTAGGGTAGTAGAAAACACACATGAGAGATGCAAAGATCAAACTTTCACATCTAATACTCATATATTGTATGACATTAAGAATTAACTAACTAAACAACAACAATAATAATAATAATAGTAGTAGTAATAGTAGTAGTAGTAGTATTGATTTTTCACTTTGTTTGTGTTTGTAATTCAGATTTGTAAGCATTTGTTTATCTGCATAACGAAGTGTTTTCTTTCTGTTTTATAATCTAATGCTAAGTTCACGTTCTGTGAAGTTTGCCATAATTAGCTATCACAGACTAACAAACATTTGCAAGTTTGAATAATAAAAATAAATACTTTTTTGTACTAAGTTAAAATTTTATTAATACACACTTATTTATAAAGGGTTTATAAATATTTAATTAAACATTAATGTTAGGAATAAAATAAATTTATTTTAAAACATCACTAGAGAGTAATATTAGTTATACATAACATTGTATTAAAGTGCTACGGTTAAAGAAATAATGAATTGCTGCTAAATATTAAATTGCAAACTTTTATAAATAGGACAATTTACATTCCCATGTTACCTAGAAATCAACAGCAACTTGATATCACTACTACTATTATTGCTACTACTATTACTATTCCTACTACTACTACTGATACTACTGCTGTTGCTACTACTATTACTATTCCTACTACTACTACTGATACTACTGCTGTTGCTACTACTATTACTATTCCTACTACTACTACTGATACTACTGCTGTTGCTACTACTATTACTATTCCTACTACTACTACTGATACTACTGCTGTTGCTACTACTATTACTATTCCTACTACTACTACTGATACTACTGCTGTTGCTACTACTATTACTATTCCTACTACTACTACTGATACTACTGCTGTTGCTACTACTATTACTATTCCTACTACTACTACTGATACTACTGCTGTTGCTACTACTATTTATACTGCTGCTACTATTGATAATGATAACAATAAAGGAATGTCTCAGTTAAATACCATAGAAAGAGCATTACATGTAAAGATTACTTATAATATTGGTAACTTTTTCTCTGGGGTTACCACAGAAGAGCTCTTTGTTTTTAGTATTAATAAGTAAGAAATCTTATGGCTAAAGATGTGTTCAAATCATAACATAATCTCATATCAAAATGTCAATTTACTAGGTCCCCTCTTTTATGTCTTTTTAACAAGTAAGAAAATCCATGCAGTCAGTCATAATACTAAAATACTGTAGTCGAATATACTACAAAATTTTAAAAAATCATTATTGTAAACCATAAACCATAATGATATGATTATGAATATTTGCTTGCATTTGATATTTTTAAGATTTATTTTTTATACTAATTAAATTAAGTCTATTCTATTATATAACAATATTACAATATTTCCATTGATTTTAACAACAAATATTGGATATTAAATATGTATCACTGTGAATATATAATAAAATTTATGAAGAAATAATCTCCCAATGTGCATGCCATAAGAATAAATTATGAGTCAGACACTCTGGGGTTATATTAATAAACTTTCAAATAGTACTCTTTTTTATATTCTGGCAGACAAAAAATGAACCATCTTTTGTCCGACTGATAAATGAATATTAATATGAAAGAATATTGTTTGAAAGTTTATTAAAATGTCTCTAAAAAGTCTAACTTGTAAAATTATCATTATAGTATGCACATTATAAGTATATGATAAATTTTTTATACAAAAATTTATTTAGTTATTAATTCTTATGAGTACAGAAGCCCAAATTATACTGTTTCTAATTACATATGTTTAATTATATGTTATCCAAAGAAAAATGTAAACAAACAAACAAAAAATATTGAAATTTGCAAATTTTATGATATTCAAACAGTCATTTATTCCCTCTCTGACTACGGTATGTATTTATGTTTGGGGAGGGAAAGGAAAATATGTAAATAAATTTGATAATATGCCTGTATCCACTATTATATTTATTAATAAAATTTCTTCATTTAATGTCAAAAAAATTTGAGAACTTACCAAAAGTTGCTATTGAATTTTAAAATGCCATAATAATTAGTGATCTTAATTGTTTAATAACAATACTGCTATTATAGTTCTATAAGAGAAAAAAGTTACTGGAAAAAAATTACCCATGATGCATTGAATAATGTCAAAAGTCGGCCATCTTGCTATTTACTTTATTTTAAAAATAATTCTTAATATTATTGCATCAATAAATGCATGAGCGAAATGTTAATACTATAATTTTAATTTATATATGCATATGATATACATTACAAAGTGTCTGAAGTATGTATGTGTGAGTGTTTGTTGAAAAGTATTGTACACTTACAGTTCAATAAACAATATGTATTCTAATCTATCCAATATTTATTAATAAAACAAGCTATTGTGCATCATATACATTTGTATGCATGAGGGGCTTGGAACAAAATGTAGCATAGTTCATGGTCCCACTGTATAGTAAAACAAATGTAAAAAAAAGATTTCAAAGAAAAAATAAATGAAAAATTTCAAAAATGCAACACAAATATAAAACAAAGATAAGTTAAGTGATTGATTATATACTCATCATAATCCTTACTTGCATTTTAAATTTCTGATATTACAATCTCAAGCACCCGAGAAATCTCTCATAGTAGAATGTAAATACTTCTTAATCATTTAGTGTATATATATTGTAACGATATATAAATATGCCGTTACATTAATTTAAAATAAAAAACTTTAAGTTTGCAAATAAAAATAAATTTATTAAAAACTAAAAGCTAAAAAAAAATTAAAGAGTTGTTCAATATATATATTCGCACAGATGCAAAACTTTAAAAATTATTTCGTTTTTAAATAAATTAAAAAAAAGGTATTTGAACGTACTTTTTTAGAAAAAAGTATAATAAAAAGATAAAATATTTTTGTAAATTGAAATGATTGTTTTATAAATTAATTGAAAAGCAAACTAGCCCTTGGGGCTCTTAAATAATTAAAAAGTCAGAGGAAAGATATAGATAAGAGAATAAAAAGAATTAGCTTGACCAATGGAAGCACCAAGCCTTAGCTCAGACCCTAATGAAAATGGTGGATTAGTGATGTTTTGTTCATTGAATCCAGAGGATGATTATAAAAGGAAAAATATTGAAATTAAGGACAGTTCCAGACAGTTGCAGCTTGATTGTTTTTGAGAGGTGTGATAGGATGCACATATCACCCTTTCTCTCTATTTTAAAAAAATGAAATGACTGATACCAGAATGGAACCAGCTAAGGCCCCTTCTAGAACATCAGATCGGTCTTCCAATGGGGACATCGGAGGAATTGGCACCAAAAACCGTGACTCTTCTACTGTAAGCTATTGAACTGAACAATTTTAAAATTTAAAAGTAATTAAGAACTTTCGTCAAGATTTGACAAGTTTAATAAACAAACTAAATCTAATTTTTGTAAAATGAACTATAATCTGACTTTTCCAAATCAATTATTGTTTTTTTTTTTTATTTAAGTTTGCCAAAAATCATTTCCATTTTTTTTTATAATATTTATTGTAGAAATTATCAAATGCATTAAATTTAAGTTGGGCATAGACGCTTGCATAGATTCGTTCATGTTTAATTACATTTTTGTTTTCATATATGATTAAAATATATAGACATTCGGTAAATAATGATATCTTATGTTGAATATCTAAAATGTATTTATTCGGATGTCTTTTTAGTTATTGGTGTCAATGCGGCATCTTATGAATGCCATTGGGTTTCTAGTGAATTCCCTTTGCAATTACATCAATGACTTTATATTTTGATCATTTATGTTTATGTTGAAATGTTTTTGAGCATGTAATTTCTGTAGTCGATCTATGCTCAACATTAAACAACAAACTTTTATAAAATCCATCTGTGTGAATTTATATAAATGTTAAATTTAAGTCGGGCATGAATGGCTATATAGATTTGTAAAGTTATATTAATTAATTAGGGGAGGGTACTCTTAGGTTATTTGTTTCGTAGTTAAATTAGGTCAATGGATTGGATATATTGGTGTAATTAGTAGATGTAGTATTCAGGTTCACTATGGGCAGGATCGATTTATATGATGCACACCCTCTGTTTGCCTATGGAAGGGATAGTAAGATGAAAAGACAGTCCCTTCCTATGGAGTTTTTTTTATTGTTCATCTTGCCATACAGATGTAACATTCCTGTATTAGACAAGAGTCAATGACTTCACTAACCATGCTATTCAGATGTACATTCCTGACAGTATGGTATATATTTGTGCTGTCGTATTTTCATGCTACATTGAATACATCAATGTATCATGTATCAGATGGATTGACGCTGGTTTGACTGCGAACTTTTGGCCTAAGGTTAAATAAGAGATAGAATATTTTCTTTTCAAATGCAAATCTATGTAGTTTATTCATACTTGACAATCTTAAAATAAATAAAAAATTCATCTGTATGGATGATTTAAAATCTTAAAATAATAATTTAAATTAAAAGTTAATATTAAAATCTAAATAATAAATGTTATTCCTCAAATTCTAAAATGATTATATATGTGCATAAATAAATGTTGTTTGTGTATTAATTACTGGAAGTGGCTTATTTTATTCTTTTTTTAATATTAAAAATAGTCTTACATAAGAATTCATAAATATAAATCTCTGCTACTCTGCTGAGCTAGTGACAATGGGCTAACGGTCGGAATAAAATATATACAAAATTTTTTTTCTTAACTTATGTATCTGCCTACTATATAAATTTTCTAGGTTCAAATGCCTAGTGGCACCCTGTAGTGCAGATACATTAAGACTTCCTTTCTCTCCCCAGACTGTTATAATTGGCCACCCAACGTGAGCCAATCTTTAATAAACCATCAGTACCCTGAGAATTTTAAAAATAAATCATGCCAATAACATTTTTATTTAAAAATGAGTATATATATTTTTGTATTAACGTAAAGTTATAGGTTCAATTGTGTTTTAAAGGTACTGCCAGTAAGAAAAATTGCGCATATGTAAAGATAAATGCGAGGAATAAAACGAAACAATTAAAACGTAATAATTAATATGAATCTTTTTTTTAAAAAAAAAAAAAGTCTTATTTAAAATCCAAGCATTTAACATGCCTAAGTAATAGTTAAAAGTAGGAGAAAAGAAACTTGGAAGGGAGGGGGTGGAAATTTAGCTGATAGAAAGGAATCAACAGTCAACAATTTTTTTATCATTATATTTGTGTGTAATTACTGTTTTGTCTTTTAAAAAAAAAGTTTGTCCTTTTGAAATTTTCATATAATCAATTTGTATAACGTAATTACTAACACTAAGTAAATTCTTTTTTTTTTTTAATGTTTTTGTTTTTTGAGGAAGTTTACTGATATGTAACAATATATAAATATGCCATTACATTAACTTAAAATAAAAAACTTTAAGTTCGCAAATAAAAATAAATTTATTAAAAACTAAAAGCTAAAAAAAAATTAAAGAGTTGTTCAATATATATATTCACACAGATGCAAAACTTTAAAAATTATTTCATTTTTGAATAAATAAAAAAAGGTATTTGAACATACTTTTTTAGAAAAAAGTATAAGAAAAAGATAAAATATTTTTTTAAATGGAAATGATTGTTTTATAAATTAATTGAAAAGCAAACTAGCCCTTGGGGCTCTTATATAATTAAAAAGTCAGAGGAAAGATATAGATAAGAGAATCATAGACTGCTTTTTGAGTTTTGTAGACAAAATATTTGTGGAAATTTCTCAAAACACTTCTTCCTTGGATTTTTATTTTCTATGATTTTATACTTTAAACGCATGTGTTTATACACATGCAATTCCATCAGTAGATTGCTTTTCATTCTGATTCTTATTTGAACTCTAAATTGTAATATAGATTATTCATGGAATCCCAAAACCTGAATAACTATATGCTAAACTAATTCTACATTGTTCTAATCAAGCATATACTTTATAGATATATATGTCAATTACATTATTCATTAATTTACTTTACTATTCTGCTAACATTTGATTTATTCAAGCTTATCAGGCAATTATTCATAACTAACTATATAAATTATGATAATAGGATGGACATTGTTCTTAGAAAGACTAAATAAATTGTAGCATACTTGTAAATCTATTATTCTCGTAAACATATAGTTCTCACATTCTTCTGTTTTGAAAATAAACTTTCACACAACTTGTAACTTATTCAATTAAGTTTTAACATGAGAAAAGCAGTCGTAAAATATATTTGATGATGTGAGCTACTTAAAGTTATTTTACTGACCATTACTGGTACGTTTTTCCAGAAAAGTATTTGGAGGAATATTTGATTATTATATATTATTCACGTTTTAAGAATATGTTGAATTTAAAAGTTTCGTTATGTATCTAAATAAAAAAAAGGCTAACTTTGCTTGATGTTTAAAAACTTCTATAGAAGACAAACATAGTGTGATTCATTTTGTTTGATTGTGTTATGTTGTCATACGATTAATATTAAGAAAAAATACGTTTGAAACTGTGTGTACTCCCGAAGTTAAAACTGTTAAATAATTACATGTGAAAGTAAACAAGTTGATTTAATAAAAATGAAAATTAGAAATTACAAATGGTTTTTCATATAGATATTTTATAAAAAGCAAGGTGTAAAACAAGATGGAAGATCTGAATAAATAATTAATTAAATGGAGGATTAAAAATGTAAAGAACAATTTAATTAATTAGTTCAGAAATAAGCCCAGAATAATTTGGTGATTAAAATTGATAAGGAAAAAACAATAGAACAAAAAGTAGTTATAATCTAGCAGAGAAAGGACAGATTAGTGTCAGTCCTGATTTTCTGAGAGACTTAAGTGTAGCACGAATTCAGAACAGGACCAACGATGGGAGGAGAACCAGATATTCGGGTCTGAAGGTACCAAAGACCGACCTAGGGTAATTATACCGACTATACCTGTCTTATTATTATTTTTGTAAGCCTTACAGGCGCTAGTAGAACTAATGATAATTCTGTTTATAAATGATTGTTATTTTTCATACTAATAAAATCTTGTATCTGTTAAGTGGGATGTCTTAATTTTATGCAAGCGAGTAATAGTTACTTGAATTAGGTGTATTTGGTTGTTTCTCATAAGTAACATTAAATCAAGTACATTACAATTTTGGCGCAGTCAGGAGAAAACTTGTTTTTCAGACTTATGAAAGAAGTACACCAAACAGTAATTCAGAAGTTGGTGAGTTGTTAAAAACTAAAACGTCGATAGGTCAAGCTAATATATCAGAATTTGGGATAGATAATCCACACGAATGGCCCTTTTACGTGCTTCAATTACAAAATTATTTTAAGTTAAATAGTATTATTGAAAATGACACGAAAGTAGCAGCACTATTATGTTTGTCAGGTAGAAAAGTTATTGAAATAGTAAACAAATTGTATAATGGACAAGTTACAGATAGTAGTAACTACGATGACCTGGTTCAAAGACTAACAGATTATTTTAGCCCAATACCATCGAAGTATTTAGCTAGATTAAAATTGAGGAACTGCAAACAGTACAAACTCGAATCGATTAAAGAATATGATATTGTTCTACAGCATTAGCAAAGAATTGTGAGTACGGCAACTTTGTGGAACAAATTCTTATTGACCAGTTATTATGGGGAATGAAGGACGATAAATTGCATCACTCATTATTAATTGAAACTCAGATGACTTATGAAGATGCTATTCAAAAGGGAATAGTATACGAATCAGTGGTAGAACAAGCTTTAGCTTTCTCAAATAGAATGGAGGAAAACTCTAGGAATACTATTTTTAAAATAGAGAGAAAGGATAAGGATTGTACTAAAGAAGGGAAAAGTTTCGAAATAAAATGTTTTTGTTGTGGTAAAGTAGGTCATTTGTCTAAAAGCTGTAAATGGAGGAATGAAAAATGTTACAACTGTGGGGGCAAAGGCCATTTAGCAGCAGTGTGCAAAAAACCTAAACAAAAATCTGAATATGGTAAAGATCAGAAACAGTGGAAAACAGGAATTAAAAAAAATATCTTAAAAAATGAGCAGGATCAATTCATGCTAAAAATTAAATTAAGTAACAAAAGAGTAGAAATGGAAATCGATAGTGGATCAGGAATTCCATTAATATCTATGAAAAAGTGGAAGGAAATATCCACAGAGAGCCCTCACATTAAAATACAGAAAGCTAACATTAATGTTAGAGATGTCAACGGGAACCCGATCAACTTAATTGGAAAATCCGAAGTAATAGTTGGTTTTAAAAATAAAAACTACAAATTACTTATATATATAGTAGATAAAGATATTAGTCCGTTAATAGGAAAAAACTGGTTTAAAGACTTAGGCATTAAATTTAATATAGTTAAAAAGGTCTCAGTGGAAAAAGAAATTTAATGTTACTTATGAGACACAACCATATACACCTAATTCAAGTAACTATTACTCTCTTGCATAAAATTAAGATATCCCACTTAACAGATACAAGATTTTATTAGTATGAAAAATAAACAGAATTATCATTAGTTCTACTAGTGCCTGTAAGGCTTACAAAAATAATAATAAGACAGGTATAGTCTGTATAATTACCCTATGTTGGTTTTTGGTACCTTCAGACCGAATATCTGGTTCTCCTCCCATCGTTGGTCCTGTTCTGAATTTGCGCTACACTTAAGTTTCTCAGAAAAGCAGGACTGAAACTAATCTGTCCTTTCTCTGCTAGATTATAACTACTTTTTGTTCTATTGTTTATTCCTTATCAATTTTAATCACCAAATTATTCTGGGCTTATTTCTGAACTAATTAATCAAATTGTTCTTTACATTTTTAATCCTTCATTTAATTAATTATTTATTTGGATCTTCCATCTTGTTTTACACCTTGCTTTTTATAAAATATCTATATGAAAAACCATTTGTAATTTCTAATTTTCATTTTTATTAAATCAACTCGTTTACTTTCACATGTAATTATTTAACATTTTTAACTTCTGGAGTACACACAGTTTCAAACGTATTTTTTCTTAATATTAATCGTACGACAACATAACAATTCCTCTCCCACTCCAGAAGTTACGGTTTATCTGTCTTATACATATTCTTTTAGGTACAAAGGTCTTCTTTTACATCATATTGGTCTAGGTGATTTCCTCTTTTCAATCTGTATTTTATCCTCTTCTACCGCATCTTTTTTGATGTCGGTCAGTATCATCTGTTTATCTGAATTCTTTTCATTTGCAGGGTGGAACTGCTTGAATATATCTAGTTGTATGTCATCTTCACTTTTATGAATATGATTTTTGTGATGCTTATATATGTTTCCGTTTTCGCCTTTAATATCATAAATTTGCTTTGATCGCGTCTGTTCAATTTTTCCATTAACCCATTGTTTGCGTAGTATATCTCTGAATATTACCACATCTCCAATGTTAAAGTTTTTTACTGGGTCTTGGTTATATTTATATATGTATGTATCAGGTCACAAAAAATCTAAATTAGTTCATATTTTCCGACCGAATAACATTTCAGCTGGCGATTTTTCAGTCGTTGATGGAGTTATATGTTGATACATCATGAATACCTGTAAGACGTTTTTCATATCCATATTTTTGTTTTTTCTTAAATATTTCTTTACTTGCCCTACCACGTTTTCCACCAAACCATTTGATTCAGGGTGATAAAGGGGTGTAAATACATGTTTGATGTCCCATTTTCCAAATTGTATTTTTAATTCTTCACTCGCAAATCCAGTTCCGTTGTCAGAGACGATTACTTTTGGAAATCCATGTATATAAAATATGTCTGTTAAACATTTTATTGTATTATTTGCACTAGTATTTTTAACCTTGTGACATTCTATCCATTTAGAGAAAACATCGATTAAAATTAAATAATTTCTTCCTTCTATTGGACCCGCATGGTCTATATGAAGTCTTTGCCATGGATATATTGGTTTAGGCCAAGAAAAATATTGTTTATTTGGCAGAGCTATTTCAGACTTATATTTATCACATTTCTTAATATACTTTTCAATATTGTTACTTATTTGCGGCCACCAAACATAACTCCGAGCTAGAGCTTTAGCTTGCATGATGCCTGGGTGCCCCTGATGCAAAAGTTCTAGAACTTTCATTCTCCCTATACCGAGGTATAACTACTCTGTCTCCCATATTAATACACCCTTTACAGACCGACAATTGGTCTCTATTGACCCAAAACCCCATTGCTACTGTAACAATATATAAATATGTCGTTACAGTAATTTCAAAATAAAAAACTAAATTTGCAAATAAAAATAAATTTATTAAAAATCTAAAAGCTAAAAAAAAAATTAAAGAGTTGTTAAACATATATTCGCACAGATGCAAAACTTTAAAAATATTTTTTTTTAATAAATAAAAGTATTTGAACGTACTTTGTTATAAAAAAGTACAAGATTTAAAGATAAAATATTTTTGTAAATGGAAATGATTGTTTTATAAATTAATTGAAAAGCAAGCTAGCCCTTGGGGCTATTGTATAATTAAAAAGTCTGATGAAAGATAGATAAGAAATAAAGAAATTAGCTTGACCAATGGAAGCACCAAGCCTCAGCTCAGACCCTAATGAAAATGATTAGAACAGTGACGGTTTGTTGGTTGAATCTGTGTGGATACTATAAAAAGAGAAATATTGAGTTTCCTGACAGTTCCAGCTTTTTTGTGTTTGAGACGTGTGATAGGACACACATATCACACTCTTTTTTTAAAAAAAGGATGTGACTGTAATTCCGAAATGAAACCAGCTAAGGTCACCTCCATAACATCAGATCGGTCTTCCAATGGAGACGCAGCGGGAATTAACTTGGACTCTTCTACCGTGAGCTATGAACTTTACAAATTAACCAAAAAAAAGTAATTAAGAACTTTCGTCAAATTTTTTTTTTAAAGATTCAGCTAATCTAAATTTTAAAATGAACTCTTATTTGCAAATTGATAATTAATGTTTAAATTATATATATATGAGTTTGCTAAAAAAAAAAATCATTTCCATTTTTTTTTATTTCTATTAATATTTATTTGTATAAATTATTTAAATGCATAAATTTAAGTTGGGTATGGATGTTGCATGGATTCATTAGCAGTTAATTATGTTGTGGTTTTCATATTCAATTAGAATATATAAGTCATCGATGTCAATGCGGCATCTTATGATGAATGTCATTGGGTTTCTTGTATTCCCTCTGCAATTGACGTTATCGATGACTTTGTATTTTGATCGGTTATGTTTACTTTGAAATGTTTTTAACCGTGGAATCTATGCAGTCGATCTATACTCAACATTATAAAACAAATTTTATAAAATTCATCTGTGCGAATGTATATAAATGTTAAATTTAACTCGGGCGTGAATGGCTATATAGATTTGTAAAGTTATATTAATTAATTAGGGGAGGGTAATCTTAGGTTATTTGTTTCATAGTTAAATTAGGTCAATGGATTGGATATATTGGTGTAATTAGTAGATGTAGTATGAGATCTATGGGCAGGATTGCATATATATGCCGCACACCCCCTGTTTTCCTATTGGTATTGGGTAGTAAGATGGAAGACGTGGTCCATTCCTATGGAGTTTTTTGTTTATTGTTCTTCTTGCCAGAAGATGTAGCATTCCTGTTTGGTTGAGAGACAATGTCTTCTCTAACTCTACTTACTGTTCAGATGTACATTCCTGACAGTATAGTATTTTGTGCTTTTGTATTCATGCTGCATTGAATATATCAATGTATCAGATGGATTGACACCGGTTTGACTGTGATTTTTGGCCTAAGGTTAAATAAGGGATAGAATATTTTCTTTTCAAATGCAGATCTATGTAGTCTATTCATACTCGAGGATCTTAATAAAAAATATTAAATTCATTCATACTTGACAATCTTAAAATAATAATTTAAATTAAAAATTAACATTAAAATCTAAATAATAAATGTTATTCCTCAAATTTAAAATGATTATATATGTGCATAAATAAATATTGTTTGTATGTTAATTACTGGCAGTGGCTTTTATTTTTTTATATTTAAGATATAAATTAAAAATATATATTATTATCTCTGCATCTCCACTGAGCTAGTGACAATGGGCTAACGGTCTAAATATAAAATAAAGTTGGATCTTAACAGCACGTGTCTGCCTACTTTATAAATTTTCTAGGTTCAAATGCCTAGATGGTGCCCTTGTAGTGCAGATTATGGTAAGATTCGATCTTCACTTTCTTTTGGATCGTTATACTACATTTTTAGGTTTTTGTATTAGGCCAACCTTTGCTTATCCATTTCCTAAGTAACGCATACCCGTCATTTTCATTTGTCATGTCTGAACTACTTTACAATTTATGACTTGTGATTTCATATTGTCAATGTGATTAACTTCCACATCAGTTTCATAGTTGTCATCCGGGCACTCTAGATAGAGCGTCCACATGAGAAATTATCTTTCCTTTTTGATATTTTAGATTGAAATCATAAGCAATAAGTGTATTAGCCCATCTGAGCATGCGTGGACTTAAATGCTCTGGCATCAGACGATCTTTTCCTATAATCCCTAACAAAGGTTTGTGATCTGTTACTAATTCAAATTTCCATCCATATATAAACTGATGAAATTTTTTCACAACAAACATGATTGCCAAAGCTTCTTTGTCCAGCTGACTATAATTTTTTCAGCTTTAGACAAAGTCCGAGAAGCATAAGCTACAGGACGTTCATGCTCGTCTATTTGATGTGCTAAAACTGTTCCGATTCATATTGTGATGCATCCATAGTAATAGTGATATCTTTGTCGCTATCAAAATGCACTAATAAGCTACTAGAGGTTAACAATTCCTTAACTGCTTTAAATGCTTTTTCATGTTTGGTATTCCAAATCCATTTCTGATCTTTGCATAGCAGTTCATATAGAGGAGTTGTGACCATCGCTTTGTTCTTTAGAAAAGGTTCAAAAAAATTAATCAAACCTAGAAAAGCTTGAAGTTGCTTGACTTTTATTGGGTTTGGAACATCTTTGACTGCCCTAATTTTTTTAGTTAACGGACTTTTCTTTTTTCGAAATAAGATGGCCTAAAAACTTTAATTCTCCAGTTTCCCAAATGCATTTTTTAACATTTAATTTTACCCCTGCGTTATTTAGTTTCTCGCATACTTCCCGAATTTTACTTCTTAATTTTTTTGGTGATGTCGCAGCAATCAAAATATCATCATAATATGGTGTCACTCCTTCCAAGCATTGTAATATTGAATTTATTTTTGCTTGAAATGTTTGGAGCTGATGTAATTCCAAAAGGGAGATGATTACATTTGAATAATCCAAAAGGGGTCGTAATTGTTAATAACCGAGCTGTATCATCCATAACTTTTAGTTGGTGATATGCTGAATTTAAATCCAATTTCGCAAAAATTTTTGCTTTAGCTAGATTACTGAGAATCTCATGTACATTCAGCACTGGGTAAGCTCCTTTATTAAGATACTTATTTACTGTTGTTCTATAATCTCCACACAGCCTAATTTTTCCATCTGGTTTTGTTAACACAACAATCGGCGTGGCCCAATCTGCCTCCTCGACTGGGGATAACACATCTTTTTTAACTAATGTTTTTATTTTTTCCTCTACTAACTGCCTTTGTGCAAAAGATATTTTTCTCGGTTTACAAATAACCGGTTTAGCATTTTCCTTTAAGTTCAAGTCAATGGGCTTTGATTTTATCAAACCTAAATCTTCTGTAAATAAATTTGGATATAACTCTATCATTTCTTTTTCCACCGAGACCTTTTTAACTATATTAAATTTAATGCCTAAATCTTTAAACCAGTTTCTTCCTATTAATGGACTAATATCTTTATCTACTATATATATATACATATATATATAGGTAATTTGTAGTTTTTATTTTTAAAACCAACTATTACTTCGGATTTCCCAATTAACTTGATCGGGTTCCTGTTGATATCTCTAACGTTAATGTTAGCTTTCTGTATTTTAATCTGAGGGCTCTCTGTGGATATTTCCTTCCACTTTTTCATAGATAGTAACGAAATTCCTGAGCCACTATCTATTTCCATTTCTACTCTTTTGTTACTTAACTTAATCTCTAGCATGAATTGATCCTGCTCATTTTTTAAGATTTTTTTTTTAATTACTGTTTTCCACTGTGATCTTTACCATATTTCAGATTTTCATTTAGGTTTTTTGCACACTGCTGCTAAATGGCCTTTGCTCCCACAGTTGTACAAATGACCTACTTTACCACAACAAAAACATTTTATTTCGAAACTTTTCCCTTCTTTAGTACAATCCTTATCCTTTCTCTCTATTTTAAAAATAGTATTCCTATAGTTTTCCTCTGTTCTATTTGAAAAAGCTAAAGCTTGTTCTACCACTGATTCGTATACTATTCCCTTTTGAATAGTATCTTCATAAGTCATCTGAGTTACAATTAATAATGAGTGATGCAATTTATCATCCTTCATTCCCCATAATAACTGGTCAATAAGAATTTGTTCCACAAAGTTGCCGTACTCACAATTCTTTGCTAATGCTGTAGAACAATATCATATTCTTTAATCGATTCGAGTTTGTACTGTTTGCAGTTCCTCAATTTTAATCTAGCTAAATACTTCGATGGTCTTGGGCTAAAATAATCTGTTAGTCTTTGAACCAGGTCATCGTAGTTACTACTATCTGTAACTTGTCCATTATACAATTTGTTTACTATTTCAATAACTTTTCTACCTGACAAACATAATAGCGCTGCTACTTTCCTGTCATTTTCAATAATACTATTTAACTTAAAAATAATTTTGTAATTGAAGCACATAAAAGGGCCATTTGTATGGATTATCTATCCCAAATTCTAATATATTAGCTTGTCCTATTGACATTTTAATTCTTTAACAACTCACCGACTTCTGAATTACTGTTCAGTGTACTTCTTTCCCAAGCTTGAAAACACAGGTTTTCTCCTGACTGCGCAAAAATTGTGATGTACTTGATTTAATGTTACTTATGAGAAACAACCAAATACACCTAATTCAAGTAACTATTATGCTCTTGCATAAAATTAAGACATCCCACTTAACAGATACAAGATTTTATTAGTATGAAAAATAACAATCAATTATAAACACAATTATCATTAGTTCTACTAGTGCCTGTAAGGCTTCAAAAAATAATAATTCAAAAAATAATAATTACCCTAGGTCCGTCTTTGGTACCTTCAGACCCGAATATCTGGTTCTCCTCCCATCGTTGGTCCTGTTCTGAATTCGCGCTACACTTAAGTCTCTCAAAAAAGCAGGACTGAAACTAATTTGTCCTTTCTCTGCTAGATTATAACTACTTTTTGTTCTATTGTTTATTCATTATCAATTTTAATCACCAAATTATTCTGGGCTTATTTCTGAACTAATTAATTAAATTGTTCTTTAGATTTTTAATCCTTCGTTTAATTAATTATTTATTCGAATCTTCCATTTTGTTTTACACCTTGCTTTTTATAAAATATCTATATGAAAAACCATTTGTAATTTCTAATTTTCATTTTTATTAAATCAAAAGGTTTGTGATCTGTTACTAATTCAAATTTCCGTCCATATATAAACTGGTGAAATTTTTTCACAGCAAACATGACTGCCAAAGCTTCTTTGTCCAGCTGATTCTAATTTTTTTCACCTTTAGACAAAGTCTGAGAAGCATAAGCTACAGGACGTTCATGCCCGTCTATTTGATGTACTAAAACTGCTCCGATTCCGTATTGTGATGCATCCGTAGTAATAGTGATGTCTTTGTCGCTATCCAAATGCACTAATAAGGTACTAGAGGTTAACAATTCCTTAACTGCTTTAAACACTTTTTCATGTTTGGTATTCCAAATCCATTTCTGATCTTTGCGTAGCAGTTCATATAGAGGAGATGCGACCATCACTTTGTTCTTTAGAAAAGGTTCGAAAAAATTAATCAAACCTAGGAAAGCTTGAAGTTGCTTGACTTTTATTGGGCTTGGAACATCTTTGACTGCCCTAATTTTTTCAGTTAACGGCATTTTCTCTCTTTCCGAAATAAGATGGCCTAAAAACTTTAACATTGGAGACGTGGTAATATTCAGAGATATACTACGCAAACAATGGGTTAATGGAAAAATTGAACAGGCGCTATCAAAGCAAATTTACGATATTAAAGGTGAAAACGAAAACATATATAAGCGTCACAAAAATCATATTCATAAAAGTGAAGATGACATACAACTAGGTATGTTCCAGCAGTTCCAACATGCAAATGAAAAGAATTCAGATAAACAGATGATACTGACCGACATCGAAGAAGATGCGGTAGAAGAGGATAAAATACAGATTGAAAAGTGGAAATTACCTAGACCAATATGATGTAAAAGAAGACCTTTGTACCTAAAAGAATATGTATAAGATGGATAAACCGTAACTTCTGGAGTGGGGGAGGAATTGTTATGTTGTAGTATGATTAATATTAAGAAAAAATACGTTTGAAACTGTGTGTACTCCAGAAGTTAAAAGTGTTAAATAATTACATGTGAAAGTAAACAAGTTGATTTAATAAAAATGAAAATTAGAAATTACAAATGGTTTTTCATATAGATATTTTATAAAAAGCAAGGTGTAAAACAAGATGGAAGATCCAAATAAATAATTAATTAAATGAAGGATTAAAAATGTAAAGAACAATTTAATTAATTAGTTCAGAAATAAGCCCAGAATAATTTGGTGATTAAAATTGATAAGGAATAAACAATAGAACAAAAAGTAGTTATAATCTAGCAGAGAAAGGACAGATTAGTGTCAGTCCTGATTTTCTGAGAGACTTAAGTGTAGCACGAATTCAGAACAGGACCAACGATGGGAGGAGAAGCAGATATTCGGGTCTGAAGGTACCAAAGACTGACCTAGGGTAATTATACAGACTATACCTGTCTTATTATTATTTTTGTAAGCCTTACAGGCGCTAGTAGAACTAATGATAATTCTGTTTATAAATCATTGTTATTTTTCATACTAATAAAATCTTGTATCTGTTAAGTGGGATATCTTAATTTTATGCAAGAGAGTAATAGTTACTTGAATTAGGTGTATTTGGTTGTTTCTCGTAAGTAACATTAAATCAAGTACATCACAGATTGTTAGTGAGTTTCTGAAAAATATTTAATGTTGTTTGTGCAGATTTTAGGGAAATTTTTACTTTTGACGTATTTACGTAACATTTTATGCTATATATTTTCTAATATATATATACTGTAATGGATTTGACAGAAACTCCAATCGAAAGATCGGTGATGAACATATTGAAGACTTTATCAATTAATACATCTTTTGATATGTCAGCCTAACATCGGTAATATTTTCTGCTCATCATCGTTCATGAGAATATACACATCTATCATATATATATCACTATATATGTGTGGGTCTATGATTTAGTGCTGTTTAAAAGACCTAAGCTCATTGGTACTGCTGGGATATTATCTCCTTGAACATGCACTCGCCAGCACTGTAGCAGGAAAAAGACCTCGAGAATCTTTTGACTTTTGTTTTTATATCTGTCGCGTGTCAGTCTCGTTTGATTTCTTTATATTTCTGGAGTAGTTGGTGACCCGTATCTGTCAGACGTTAGATCCGGGTTCCACTGATTTATTACATGCTATATACACTAGTTACGAAATTAGCTTGACAATCTGCAATCATTGTCAATTGTTATTATTCTATATTGTTATTATTCTATATATATAACAGGTATAATTAACCAAAATCCCTTCAGACACTACCTCACTACTTCTCTGACAAATGTCTAGAAACCCAGATTCAAATTCTTATTTTTTAAATATTAGTAATATCATTCTGTACCAAGCAGCAGCTGATGGATATGTAAGACTCAAACACAATATTGCACAACTTAATCAATCTAAACCATCTGTTCAATTGACGAAATGCAAGGAGAGGTCATATTTAAAATTTAATAGTAATATATTTTAGTCAGTAATAATAAATATATAAATGTGTTAATACTCTTTCCATTATGTAATCGACTTTACAATATTCTAAATAAAAACGTAATACCATTAAACAGGTATTCAGTATTGTGGTTTATAATATTTCCATAGTATCTTATGTCTCAACAATTTAAGCTAAATTAGAGATATCACCCCCACCCCCAAATCCTCCCTGCCTGATCGATGTTTCAACTATGGTCATTTTAAAATAATAAAAATAATTTCCATAAGAAAATACAAATATAATATTACAATTTCCTCTAAAGAAATATATATAAATGTACAATCCCTTTTAAAAAAATAACATAGTACTATAGTAATAGTTATAATTGAACAAAAATACTGAACTTATAGACTTTAGTTTCTTATTTATATAAGTACTTACTATGATGTCTAATCTATAAAAAAAGATTACGCATGGGAGAAAGAGAAACGTAAATAGCCATGTGCGTGTGCTGAAAATCAGATATATTAATCTTTAACTTGGATTAAAGTTTATATAGATAGAGAAAATCTCTAGTTTAATAAATGATTAGTAATAATCATCACGTGTTTATCAAAAAGTTGATGACGTAAAAATTGGGAGTGGAATAAATTGACACTTGAAAATAAAAATGAGACAATTTGCTCTACATAAATACTCTTCATGTAATAAAGATATATATGAGAGATGATGACCTGGTCCAACTGATGAGTGTTGGTTCAGCACGAAATGCATCTTGGGGGTTATTTCTCTTTTATTGTATCTTTATTTATATAAAATTATTTATGAAATAAAAAAGAATGGAGAAATATGGAAGTTGTCTAATCTATTATGTCTGTTGACAGTCAGAAGTTCTTACTTTCCTACATTTTTTTATATGCAATTGTAGGATAATTCATTTATATTTTATCACTTAATTGATCAGTCTTCCGGTTTCCCAATCAATATTTCTGGCTGATTGTTAATAGTAGAATTCTTCCTTTTTACAATCATCATCATTTTTTAGGTTAATCACTAATGATAAATTCAGTATTTTCTTCAATCATTATTTCAGGCTGATCGTTACTGATATCCTCCTTTCTTCTCACTATCAGTTCACAAATTGACTATTATCACTTTGTGTAATTTTGGGATATATCAAAAATTGTCAGACATCTTTAGGCAACATATCTTTGATAATGGGCTGGACTTTATAGCTTTTCTTTTTTTACAATTATACATGAGAGAGCAAAAATGAACATTGTATGGGAGCAAACTAGCCACTCATGCTAAAGAAGTATGAACACCATTTGCTTGATCATTTCATAATTTGATAATACTGAAAATATTATTCTACAACACTTGCAAATATAGCTTTGCTGGATTTGACTTCACTATGTAAGGTTGTGGCTAAATATACATTATTTTGCTTTGCTGCTCTAATTTCTTGTGTTTATTTTGCTAGACAAGAACATTCTGGCCTAAATCAATCATCTAAACCCCTTTTATAATTTCATTGTCGCTGTTTTTCAGAAAAACTCATTTTTGAATATATATCCGTCCCAATTTCAAGCTGACTACTTCCAAAAACATTTTATCTCTTTGTTTAACAACAATCGTTCCCTTTTTACTAAAGATAAGAAAAAATATTCATCTTTTACAATGGACTGTACTCAATATGAAATATTAATTTAATAGTATCTATTTAAAATTAGCTTTACTAAATCTGACTTCAATCTATTTTTTTTAAAAATACAACTCAACTTTTAAAAATTTTTCTCTTTATATATATTAATTTACATTTTAAAATTAATCATTACTTAATTATTATAATTAGATTTTACTTCTCTGCAAAGAGAAATAAAATAGCTGAAAAGTTATACTTTTCTTTCACTAAACCACTCTTCCAACCGTGAGGATTATTGACATATTCTATTACTATGATCTTAAATTAAATTTACATTTTCTCTTCCCGAAACCTGCATACTTTTACTATTGGTGTATTTTTTTTATTTGTAACTACTTGCTACGATACATATTATTATAATGTAAATGCACGAAAGCAGATAACTATTAAACAGTACTGATATCAATAACAATCTCAATCTATTGTCAAGGCAATTTTCTTTTAAAATAAAGATGGCTATCCACCTTTATTTATGTTTCAATATGTTTATATAGATACTAAAGATTGCAACTTGAGTATTGAATATTTGTATGTGGATATGTGTAGTAATTAAATTAAATTATTTAATAATTAAAACATTTTTTTAATATCACTAGTAAATTACATTAATAAATTATTTTGTAAAGTTGACAAGATAGAATTAAACATTTATTTTTTTTTATTATAACTTTAAAAACTATTTTAAAGGTTTTCTCAAAGTTCAAATTATTTAAACTCTTTAAAATATACTTATGCATGTCTTACTAAATAATGATCAAAAGAAAAATATTAATTATTAATTTAAAATAAGTTACCAAGAACAACAGAAATTAAATCAAAATTATATAGATTAATCTTAATTTTACTTATTTCAAAATGACAAAAAGCACAATTCAATACTAGGTTAGAAATTATGTAGCTAGACATTTGAATTGGGCCTTTTTGCATTCATAATGCACATATTGCAAAGCTATGTTACTACTATTACATATTAATAAAACAATAAGAAAAATAAATAAATTGTTTACATTTAAAATGAGTATTTCTAAACATAAATTTAAAAATAAATTCAAATTAATTATGTACTTTCTATTTAGTTAGCAATTAAACTGATTTTTTTATAGAAGTTATAACAATTATTCTGGCAATATCAATCTCACTTATATCCATATAAACAGAGATAATTTTTTTGCCTTTGATGTTGCCAAGAAATTCAAATATAATAACAAATCATGAAAAATATTTAATTTATCAACGTCACTGTTTATTTTTTTTCAAGCTTTATTAATTATGGATACATTTAAAATATTGTAGTTTATTTATTTTTCAGAAATATTAATTTTATTTCCATGTAAATAAATAATGCCAAAAATCACACTTTTCTTTATTTTTTGCCGTAATATCATATAAATACAATTTATCCAAACTTCAAACACTTTTTAGCAAAACTTTATTTGTACATACACCTACGTTTTGACTGACCTGCAGTCTTCTTCAGAGTAAGGTTATTTTGATCTTCTAAATAAAAAAAATGAAAAACGAAAAAAAAAGAAAAATGATTTTTCATTTTTTTATTTAGAAGATCAAAATAACCTTACTCTGAAGAAGACTGCAGGTCAGTCGAAACATAGGTGTATGTACAAATAAAGTTTTGCTAAAAAGTGTTTGAAATTTGGATAAATTGTATTTATAAATAAATAATGTATATTAATGTTTTAAATTGTATAGTCATAAGTTTAAAAGTATTCTATAACATAAATGTAATAATTAATAATATAGCAATTTATGTATATGTAATAGTGTGAGAGGAAACTACTTTTCACATGTACTATGAAATTGCCGTACACTCTCTCATCAATAAATGTTTTAAAAGCATAGATGGTCCACCTATGCTTAGATCTTGTTTTTTAAATAAACCAACAATTATTGACTATGTCTAAGTTATGGCTTGATCTTATTATGAGCCTGATTTTTAAATTGGCATATTACTTGCATAAGTTCAATTTGTATAAATGTAATTTTTTTTATTTAAATATATCTCTTACATGAATGATAAAGGATGTATTACATTTTCACTATTTAAAGGTTTATGACTTTTCTTGTTACCATAATGACCAAATGTAGATACCATTTGGTTAACATTAAAATATTAAGTATATAATACACAATATATAATATTTTTTTTCTAAAAAATGGAAAATTATCAGAGATAAACTGAATTTCATAAGTGGGGGAGGAGGGTTTAGCATACTTTTTGGACTTGGATTTAAATTCATATTGCTGAAGGACAGACAAAATAGCAAAGGGCATAATTTAAAAATGGCACTGGTGAATCAATATTAAATAGGCAGCCATAGCAAGATATTATGGTATCATCATTTCAGTTATAATATTAAAGTTTTTAACTTCAAATTGAAAATTCATTTTTTTATTTTAATAATGTGAATATGACAAAAATTTGTTAAGTTTTATGTAATAAATTTTAATCTATATTAATGCAGATTTTAACCATATAACTTTAAGATTAAATTACTTAAAATTTAATTTCTAATAATAAACTTATTCCACCTATCCGCTTGCTACATTTCATAAACGGACATAAATATTTGCAATATATAAACTAACTGAAATTCAAGCATTAACAAAATGAAATGTTTTGAAAATATTGCATAAGATTAAACTGACATATAACTCAGAGAATATAAAGATGAATTCTGGGGCCAAAAGTTCTTGTATTATTTTCCGTATATCAACCTATCGCTTCGTTGTGTTGACAGTATGTAACAAAAAAAAATCAAGTGGCTTTATTGCTCGGGAGTTCATAAGAAGTTCAAACACTGGAAGTGGTAGTAATGGGTGCAATCCATGGATCTTAAACTCTGAAGTTTGCAGCTCTCTCGCTGCAGTAAACCACACAGGGCAGTATGTACTAAACAATCCTAGGATTAAGTTTCTTACATTATTTCAATACATTATTAATTTTAA
The DNA here is from genome assembly GCA_028023455.1 of Epiperipatus broadwayi. Classification (NCBI taxonomy): domain Eukaryota; kingdom Metazoa; phylum Onychophora; class Udeonychophora; order Euonychophora; family Peripatidae; genus Epiperipatus; species Epiperipatus broadwayi. The sequence continues at coordinate 44,357 of JAQFVV010000929.1, read as the reverse complement.
ATGTTTATAACAGTAATTTAAGCTATTAATTTTAAATATTAATATAAAATTTAATCACTGAACCATCATGTGACTACCATTTCTTTTCCTTGCATAAACTATTAAAATAGTCGCAACTCTCTTTATACAATAGTGCCACCCAATGGAAGCTATAGTAATCAATAAATTCCAGAATGTTTGTGCATCTCAATCCCTATCTAGTGCCTATTCATCCAATATCATCTTGCTAGTTTCTAGCTTATGGTAATTATCAGTGAGGAGCCTTGAATGCATTAGGTCCAAAGGTCTAGGTGCATTCTCAGATCCCAAGCTCCTCACTGATGAAAGCCACAAGCTAGAAACTAGTCTTGAAAATATTGGATGAGTATGCACTAGATGGAGAGTTGAATGCACCAAACTTGTGGCATCTATTGATTACGATAGGTGGCACTGTTGTGTGGAAAGAATTGCTTCTATTATAATGTAAAATTTATATGATTTTAATCAAATATATCATTTCTATCTTTTGTTATATAGTTTGTGCAAAATTAAGATAAAATGGCAGATATAATCTCAATCCAGAGACCATTAATTTTTAATGTCTCTGATTCCAACAAAGTGCTTAACTGCATGAAGTCATTTTAAATTGAACGTTTGATCAGTCAAAATGTCAAGAGACATGAGCATCAGAAGTAATAAACTGAGCTTTAATCCTGAAATCTCTACTTGTCAAGTCAATCATTCTACACTAGAATACTCACTGCATTGTCTCACATTAGTAGGTGTGCTCAAATATTTAAAGAGGATGTTTACTTAAATTATTTTGTTTTTAAATAGTTTTATTTTATTGACTTGCTTCAAGCATAGTTAATTCTAATGAAAGTTTATTCTAATAAAATAAACTGTCTATGATCCTTACATATTAGTCTGACGGTGAGATTTTACTTGCATATTAGTCAAGAATAGATGATAAGAGGAAAGAACATTTTGTACATGGAGAAAATTATGCACTTATATTATATCACCTGCACAAACAAGTATGCAAATAAAGACTGAAATAAACTTATTTACAATCTTCTAAAAATGAAAACCAATCAATTTTTTAAGTGAATATTAGGTAATAAACAAATATTTCGACTAATAACTTTCTTCTGATCGGGATATTATTTAATATTAATAATTTTTATTAGTCATTTATTAGACTAGAGATTATCCAATAATGAATAATATTTCTGTAGTATAATTTTCACTGCAACACTCACACAAACTACGGACTGGTTTCTACCCCACTTTTAACACCTTGTGAAGGGATGTAATCATAAACATATGATCAAAGACATGTGAAAAAGATCTATGATACCCAAGAATCACATTTTGTGCTGAACTAGCACTCATCAGTTGGCCCAGACCATAATCTCTTACACATATCTTTATTATGGAAATAAATACAATTTTCATCTTCTCTTCTTTTCTTATGTATTGATTTCTATATTTATATATCATACCATTTCCAACCTTCTTGTACACTTTACAATACTATTTTTAAACCAAAAATGTACTCTTACAGTTTTGACTGTCCTGCAGTCATCATCTCTGAAACTGTAAAAGTAAAGTTTTGGTGTAAAAAATAGTAATGTCAAGTGTATAAGACGGTTGGAAATGGTATGATATATCTTTGTTATAGTTCAGTATATATATAGATAGCAATTTTAATATATACTGAACTATGATAAAGATAAGTGTAAGAGATTGTGGTCTGAGTCAACTACTGAGTGCTGGTTCAGCACAAAACGTACATCTTGGGTATCATAGATCTTTTTCATATCCTTGTTCATATGTTTATGATTACAACCCCCCCTCCCCACAAAGTGTTAAAAGTGGGTAGAAATGAATTTCTAACTTGCGTGAGAGTGGTGTAGTGAAAATTATGCTAAAGAAATATTATCTAATATTCACTTTAAAAATTGTTTTCGTTTTTAAAAGATTGTAAATGTGAAATTCAGTCTTTATTTACATATTTATTTGAGCCGGAATTTTTTATTACCGTCGGACCAATGAGTAAGTATACTTTTCATTGCTAAGGAGATTTCGTTAAATCCTTTCAACAATAAGACAAAAGTTATGGGGAAAAAATAGTTTCAGGTTTTATAAAGAGTCAATGAGTTGTTGTTTTTTTAAATATATATATATAAAAGAAAACGTTTTGAAAAATATTGCTTAATCTTTATTACCAATTATGAAAAAATCTATTGATAAAAAAAAAACATTTTTTGTTTTGCTAAACACAAAAAAACTATTCACTTTAAAAACATATAGATGTTTTTAATAACAACTATAGTAGATATGACACATCGAAAAAGGAAATGAAATTGATTTACTCCATGTATGCTTAATTTAAAAAACAAAACAAAAAACAAGACATTAATATTTGACTGATGTTTAGAGTTTATATCTGAGAGAGAGATAATCGCTAGTTTAAAAAGTGATTAGTGGTAATCATTACTGTGTTTATCTAGAATGTATCTTGTTAAAGTTGTTGGTAGGATAAATTTGACACTTGCAAATCAAAATGTAGTAATTTTAAAATACACTTTTTAATTTGCAGATAAATTGCTGGCTGTTAAATTAAGTGGGGGGGGGGGGCAGCTAGACGACATTTATCTTTTCTTAAACTGGAAGTAAATATTATTTAGCATTTTTTTATAAACGATATAAATTAAATTGTCTTTAATATAATATATATACAGAAAAATATGATTCAGTCATTTCAGGTCTGTATTATTATCAATATATACGTGTCATACTTTATTGCGCCTCAGTACCAAAAAATAATAATTTTATTCTTATGGGAATTTGATTCTCATTTAACACAAATTTGATTATCATATTATTTTTCTGAAACCAATTGTTCATGAAGAAAAGAAATTGAAGAAAAGGGTCAAACAAATGATTCTAAAAAGTTTGAGAATAAAGAATTCAAAATAATAATGTTGGTTAACTTTTCTTATACAAATGTAATTAAATTATAAGTGCTAGAAATGCTAACTAAAAAAAGCTTAAGAATGGAAGTTTTTATTATCTTATTCTGAGTAGCTTTTGATATGTTAATCTTGATATAAGTATGATATCAAGGTTCAGATATCAAGTTACTCAGCATAAGATAATAAAAACTTTTATTCTTAAGCTTTTCTTACATAGCGTTCCTAGCACTTATAATTAAATAAAAAATAATGTTTACATGATTTTAGATTTCTTTTTAGCAAATATATTGTAATGGTCTACTGAACATCACATGATCACCATTTCTTATGCTTGCTCGTAACTGTTATTAAAACAGGCAAAACTTTCCACACAGTAGTGCCACTCAGTGCAAGCTAGAGTAATCAATGGATGCCAGAAGGTTTGTGCATAAAATCCCTACCTAGTGTCTACTCTAGTCTGGAGTTATTGGATGAGTAGGCACTAGATGGGAATTTTATGCACAAGCCTTCTGGCATCTATTGATTACTCTAGCTTCCGCTGAGTGGCACTACTGTATGGAGAGTTTTGCCTGTTTTCATAATCTACTGATCGATAGTTACCTGCCTAGAATAAGTTTCAAAATAATTGTTTAACTGTTTACTACAATTACTTCAGATCATGATGATGGTCAGACTAGATCATTATTAGGTATAGAATCTAATGCAAAGAGTAGCCATATTTCCCAACTGCAATCCACCTACAAGAAAAACTGCATCTTGAAAAGGGATTTTTTTTATGGATATATTTTCATTTGTTATGACATATCACACCAGCAGAATCTACAGTGCCACTTCTGTACATGACAGAGATATACTCATAAACCCAGAGGCTAACAATACTCTATTATAATAATTAATTGCTTTCAACTTCAGTTGAACTCATGAATACTTAAGAAGAAAGTTGTGGATCTAATTATTTACTAATTTAATAGCAATGTTTAACTCTAACTTTTTGACATGCAAAAATATATTTGGTAGACTTTTATTTATTCAACAACACTTTCGTTTACCATTCAGCATTTTTAGGTAAAGTTAGTCAACAGTCTACACCTACAAAAAATTCTTTTGCATAAATGACATAGTACTAAAAATTAATAATAAAATATGTAATGGCTTTTATCACACTTTCAAACTCATTATTTATTATATTTCCTCATGCCTGTCCAACATTACAAGAGCATTAATACAATATTCCTTTTAAGTCAATAAACATCACATGATCACCATTTCTTATGCTTGCTCATAACTGTTATTAAAACAGGTAAAACTCCCTATACATATTGCCACTCAATGCAAGCCAGAGTAATCAATGGATGCCAGAAGGCTAGTGCATAAAATCTCCATCTAACGCCTACTCATTCAATGTTCCAGACTAGTATCTTGTTTGTTGCCTTTATCAGTGAGGAGCCATTGGCTTGCACTGAGTGGCTATATGTATAAAGAGTTTTGCCTGTTTTAATATTCCTTTGACATGTATCACTATACAATAAAATATTAAAAATACCAAACACATGAAATTAGATTCTTATGCCATTAGACACACACACAAAAATATCGATATTTGAAATTTAAAAAGACATTTTTTTTTTTTTACAAATGTAAGCACTTTGATTATCTTCTGTTTTGAAGAACTGTTTCATTTTTTTTTTTTTCAGTGAGTAATTCATCAATCAAGATCAGCATATTCAGTGGCAATAATCAGAGAGATCATGGTTCCACACTTTAATATAGATCAAATTTGATGGATTCACATGTTATAGATTTATTCAAGTGATGTTGGTAAATTCGTTGATAAACAGTTTTTGATTTTTCTATGGAGGAATCTGTATAATTTTTTTGTCACAAGAAATATTCTTCAATAATGGTGGACTTTAATTTAAATTTTGTTACATACAAGAGGCTTATGTTGTAGGGCACATACTTATTTTTTTAGATACTACATGATGATCAGAATTAAGACATCTTTAATTCAGGTAATGTATGTATTCACCGAATAGATTTGGTGGTTTATTGATACAGGAGAAATTATATGGACACATGCTACTCCTTGTTTGTACACTGAGGTTTTGTTGTTGTGTTACTACCACTTTCTTTTTTTTAAAATTAGTTTGTCTCTTTTTAAAATTGTAAATCTTCCTTACTAAACAGTCTATTTATTCTTCTCAACACTTAAAATAGTCTTTATCTGATCCATGTTAGCCTATGTCACAATGTATATATAAGTTTTCTCCCATATTTTTTGTACATATGTAAACCAAAAGCTTAATACCCATGTGAAAACTTTTTCACATTAACTCTCATGTGACTTATCCAGATTATCTTGGAACTTTCATACTCTAACTAAAAATGGCTAAATATTCATTTACAGATTAATAGTGGATACCAGTAAGATTACCTGAATAAATAAACCTGAAAAAACTTTCAAATGTCACAGACCTGGGTTTGATTCCAGATTGAAGATAAGGCAAGTGAATATCCTAGCCATTATGCTATAAGACCATATTTTATTAGAATAAAGGAAATGTTTTATTCCAATAGATGTCCTACTACATATTATCATCAGAACTATAAAATGATAATGACTGCTAGGTCTATCTTATCAAATCACAAATATAATAGTTACTAATAATTTTCAGTTGAGAAAATTATTTTCTTATGCCTAATGTAATGCTGACAATATTGTGAACACATAGCACAAACTTTTTTAACCTTAACATGAATGTATGTATTTATTTTCAAGTTTGGATGCAATCTTTTGCCTTTGGAAGCAATTTTTTTTCCAAAACTTTACAAATTCTCTGATATCTGAACCAATCTTGTAAGTAGTACTTTAAATCTTCTTAATCATAATAATCAAGCACTCTTTGCTATATTGCCTTTACTGTATGGCAACATTTAAATATACTAGAGTTGAAATATTTCATTTATATAAATTAATACAATTACTAAGAAGTAGATATCGTGCCACTAAATATCAAATAAAAACATCTATATGAAAAATTCTCATTGACTTTTAGTCGCTTGATTATTATGTTCAAAAAACGTTTTATTATGTAAATAAATTAAATTTGGAAATTATAATTGCAGTATATTGATTCTTCAATTACTGCAAACAAAAGTTAATTTGCGAACTAGTTAGTTTAATCGTCAAAACAGTTCGATGTTCATTAATTTACAGTTTATACAAAGTTCTGATTACGGCCGAGCTGTGTTAGAAAAGTACACTATGTACACACGATAATGGATACTTGCACTATAATTCTGAACGTATAGTTTCTACGTCTAACTTCTCTTCTTTCTCAATGAGGGTAATTCGCAATTCCCACGCTGTTTTCTTGCAACGGATGCTCTGCTCGAATTCACTTAAAACGCCCTGCACTCACTCTGTTGTTCTTTTCAAAATGGCCTCCCTTTTATATGTTTTCTTTCTTTTGTTTTCTGGAGTAACTCTTATATATTAAGGTGGGATTTAATTAAATTGGGTTTTGCTAATTAAATTCCTTGTTATCTGTTTAATTAGTTTGTTACAATTGATTGCATTTCAAGCTAACGTCTATGATTAGAATATCAGTAGCAAAATTTAAAGATTTAACAATAAAATAATATTTTAGAATAAGATACTTTCGTATGTACGTTTAATTTAAAATGCATATATTACAATAATAAATATTAGTAATAGTTACGGTAATAAGTACTTGATCTAAACAATAGGCAATCTTAATTGAGCATATAGTGGAATTCTTCAACAAGGTGTTATATCAAAGACTGTACAGTTTTGAGGGCTTATAATCTATCAATAATGTATTAATCGTTAAATTAAAATAAAATTAATAAATCGATTATTAAATTTTAGAAAAAGAATAAATTCCAATAAATTTCATTAAGCTTTATTTCATTTTTTTTTTTACTTATAATATGGGAAGCAACATTCTCACTTTGGTTCAATTCAGTATGCAGACAATCGCCAGAAAGGGAAAGTTGACAAAGGAAATGTAATCCTGGCACAAATGGTAGAACATATAGTATTAATTATATATCAACTAAGGCACAAAGCAGTGCCATGAGAAATAGGACCATTTTGCAAAGGATAAATAGAAAATCTGGAGAACTGGTCATAAGATCTTCAGACAATCTAAAAATCTGTTCAGCAGAGAGCCCAACAACTAGATCATCAATCAAATGAGAGAGTCAACAGAGAGTTCAATAACTAGATTAGCAGTCAAATGAGAGAGATGATCAACAGATAGTCCAATGATGCACAAGATCAAGTTCTGTAATTACATCATCAATCAGTCTAGAAATTTGGATTATAAAAGAATCTAATGATTATCTAAACTAGGAATTAAGCATTACTCCATGATATTCACATAGCAAGATATTGTCGAATGTGCAAAAAGCACATATACCTTCATGAATTACTAGCCATATAGTTTACCAAACTAAACAGTTGAAGGGGAGAAGAGAGTATAGTATTCTGCTGTAAAAAAGCTAGTATAGAATTCCCCAGATAAGGTTGTACAAACAATAGATGTTTATTACCACTCTGCCCAGTCATATTTGCAGGTGATGGATAAACATCACTATATTTTACACTTTTCACAGTACAATTCACACATTGGCTATAATAAGGTTAGTCTGCTTGGATAAACAAATGATTATACACTAAGTTAAAAAGAATGTCCACTTTCATTGTCCAGTTAGTTTGATTCATTTCTGTTATAATCAAATAATCATGTTAAACTATTACTTATATTGTAAAAACAATGTTTATATATATTGAATGTGCTTGTAGATACAATCCAATTAATTGTAAATTTAGCAGAAGATAGTAAGATTTGAAATACAGGCATTCTTATACCTAGAACTTAATTGCAAATATAGAGGATTTAAACTCAGGCTTACAAGTAACTTTCAATTATCTACACTATCTCATACTACTGATACACATGACCACACATGTAGATAAGATAAATAATCACCATTATACATATTTCATGCTGAACCAGCACTGATCAATTGGTTCAGATTATCATCTCCCACACATATATATATAATCAGTGCTCAGTTGTTATGGGCATAACAACAATATTGGCATCACTATGGGATTTGGGCATTCTATCATCAGATTTTCAATGGCTAAAGAGTTGGAGGTTGAAGTAGATTGAAGCCTGTCCATTACAGTATAAAATTTGCTACCTTAATCTAAACTGAGCACTGATTATATATATATATATGGTTGGGGAAGATGATAATCTGGACTAAGTGATGAGTGCTGGTTCAGCATGAAGTATATATATTGGTGATTATTTATCTTTTCTACATGTATGTGGTCATGTGTATCAGTAGTATGAGATAGTGTGGATAGTTGAAGGTTGCTTGAAAGTCTGAGTTCAAATTCTCTATATTCAAAATATAATACATACAATAATACATTGCTGATGTAATTTCAGCCTCCATATTTTTTAAAGCAAAGCTCACAGTTTTACATCATACAAATTAATATTTTTGTTTATTACCTGCTTGTTGAACACCTCTCTATGCAATTAAATAAATAGAGAGTGACAAACTCTCCATACAGTAGTGCCACCCAATGCCAGTCATAGTAATCAATGGATCAAAGAAGGTGTGTACATAAAAATTCCTATTTAGTTCCTACTCATCCAATATCCTCACTAGTTTCTAGTCTATAGCTTTTTATCAGTGAGAAGCCTTTGATCTGAGAGCACTGCATCTTGATCTTCGGATCTAATACAATCCTGCAGCAGCCACCTTTTGTCTTTTAGTTAATTATAAATCTATGAGTCCAAAATCAATCCTGCAGCAGCCACCTTTTGTCTTTTAGTTAATTATAAATCTATGAGTCCAAAATGAAAATGTGAACATGTTTTCAGTCCAAGCTCATTCACTTGTGTAGTGTTATGGATATGAACCCAGTTCAGTATCTATACATTTTGGTTTCTTTGGTTCTTCAATAACCGTAGTCACCAGCATCCCATGGGCAGGAATGATATTAAACAGATTGTGTAAATCAAGGAAATGATGATCATGTGAGTTTAGTGATCATAACAAATTGTAATGTTTGTTACATTGTAAAATAATTTATATATAAATACCATTAACAAAAACTGAGATATGCTTTTCTGTATAATATTAAAATAGTGAATTCATGTAAAAAAAATTAATTTTCGTAAATTTTAATTACTTAGTATAGCTGAAAGATATGTAAATAAAACGCTAGAAAAAGCTTCCGCTTTACCAACAGATTCAGGTGCTGATGATAATATTTTAATGAGTTTACTCTCGCGAAAAGAACTGGATACCAAAGACACTATTATGATGGCTATTGGAATAATGTTTGCTGGCATCGACACGGTAAGAAGCGTATATATTTAATTTAATATGTATTTGCTTTTTTTCATATATATATATATTTAAGTACTGTTAATTTATATACCTTAAAACAATACGCAATCCAGAAAGTGTAATAAGTAAGTATATTACTCTCTCGTGTATTAATCATCATCATTATTACTTCAATTTTTATTTAATAGTGACAATAAATTCTTTTTTATGTAAAAAATATATATAAAAATGAAAGAATGTATATATATATATGTGTGTGTGGTGTGATTTGGCTACTTCTTTATCAAAGTCAGGAATCTCTCAGCAACCATGCCCTGAAAAACTGTTAGCCACCTTACTTTCCATTCCCTACCCTAAGTTTTTCCCATATTTTTTCTATCCTGCTCCATCCCATTTCCACAACCTCATCTTTGTCCATTCCATGGCCTTTATATCTAGATCCCCCTTATCTTTTTCCAAATCTAGCATAAAGACCAAGAACCCACTTTCTGTATAATCACTTAGTTTATATTCATTCTCCCACTTTATTATTTGAACTTTTCTGCTTGTAAGCATTTACATTCCATTAGCAAATGTCTAATATTTTCTATTCCTTCTTTACATAACTTGCAGACTAAATTACCCACTGTAGTGTTTTGTATAAAATGGCGGACATGTTTGTGCACTCCAGAAAAAACTAGAATGTATTCGAGAGGTTGTTTTAGATCGCGCGCTGATAGCTGTGGAATTTAATTAACGCATTGACATAATGGCGATCGACTATTCCAAGAGATATTTGCTGATTGCAAATATTTCTGGATAAGAGACGATACCTTATTGGACGGTGTATTAATTGCTACAGTTGGCAGCAAGCAATAGAAGACTGGGTAACATCTACGCAGGGCAGCAATTATAGGACAATTCCAGTAGAGGGCAGTCACGCAGTAGTTGAGTAGCAGTATTGGAGTAGACGTCGGTTTAACACCAGCAGAGATATCTCGCGTTAGTGCTTGCGGTTAATGACCAGCGCCCAGTGGAAATGTAGTTCACGGGTGTAGCTGAAAGAGACCGCAGCAGAGAAGAGCATTAGTTGCAGAGAAGAGCATTAGTTGCAAAGAAGAGCATTAGTTGCAGAGAAGAGCATTAGTTGCCGAGAAGAGCATTAGTTGCAGAGTAGGGCATTAGTTGCAGAGTAGAAGCATTCGTTGCAGAGCAAGGCATTCGTTGCAAAATAGACCATTCGTTGGAGAGCACTCGTTGAAAAAGAACAGCGTGGGAATTGCGATTACGTAAAGTAGAGAGAGAGTTGTTGCAGACTGTTCGCTATTCTGATTACTTAATAACATCGTGTCCTAATGTATATAGACGTGCATATGGATACTTCACCCACATTTCTCCATTTAGGTATATATTCCCTTGTTGCTAATGATCCTGTTTGACTTTAGACAGTAAACTACTTTCCTTACTATTATCATAAATTAACTTACACCCAATATTCTGTTTACTTCTATATATATATTCAGATTCTTTTTACTCTCCATACTAGTTCTCCAACTCCCTATTTTTTATTAATGCTCTACTTTTCTATCCCATTCATTACCACTATAACACTCAACAATTCTATTAACACAATCATCCCACTTTTTGTATAAGTATACTGACATAAATTCTGTATCCAAATTTTATGCATACTGTACTACCTTTCTCACCCATTTTGTTGCCTGATCTTTACTCTTAACCCAATCAAATACTATTTTGGATATTCTCTTAGTATCCATAAATTTCAATCTACTGAACATTTTCATTTTGCTTTTTGCATCTCTCATATAAAAACTTAACCATCCCATTTCTCCTTGAAATACCTCTTTTGCTATAATATTCGCAAGTATAGAGCGCGTAAATATTTTTTCATCTGAAGTAAAGCGTTGGTAGCCGAGAGATCAGCGCAGCTGCCTTGCAAGCAGTTGCTTGCAGACAGTTGTTGCGGGTTCGCTTCCCGGCCGATGCTTTGACATATGGGGGAAAAAAAAAAGACTCCCTAAAACAATACAAAATTATTGAAAATATAAATGTGCACTTTACTATTGAATAATTTTTTAGGTAAGTATTTTAGGGGGGTATCGTTATTGCTAATTCAATTAAGCTAATAAATTACATGGAAATAGTACAAATATCCATACCGGGCTCACAATTTTTTCAGTAAAAATTTCATATTGTTTTTTTAATTAATATTTTTTAAAAATCTGTCAAGACTATTATTTATAAGAGGGGAAAAACAACAGTAATACAAAATTGCTTTGTTAAGCATTTTCATAACAGAAATCTAAAAATTCCACTCCTTTCATTCATATCGTTGCTATCTTCCATATCTAACTCTTCATTGTTTTTTTCATGAATTGCTTCGTCTTCAGTAACATACTGTTCCCTGATTTTTGCACATAGTTGATTAATGCTGAACCCCCACCCTCTTGGTGTTAATTCATGACTTTCTGATATCATGTCTCTATTCCAATTTTATTTGTATTGCGTGCATTATAATGTGCATTTTTTTAACTCTAAATTTTTCTTTTTTTTTAAAGTGCATGGTATATGCATAAAAGTATAGTAATATATAAAAAGTATATTGCATTAATTTTCACCATTTTTATAATTTAATTTTTCTTCTTTTAATGAGGAAAGTCATCATTATTTTTATCCAATCATGTTTGATCTTTTTCTTTTGACCAAGTAAAGATCTCAAAGAATTTTTCAATTAAAGTTTGCTTAAGCTTCTTTCAGCTATAACTATAAAAATTAGTAGTGTTAAAAATAATCTTAGTCTAACTTAAATTTGTATATAACTGGATTAAACTATATTCGTGAATTATTTGTTTTAAAAAAATCTAAACTTAAACTTTTTAATATCAGGATTCTTTGAAATTAATTGTTTTTTAAAACTAGCCATTTCTGATGAAATTTTTTGCAGTATTTGCCTTTAAAAAATGTTTGAATTCAGTAATATTAATTTTTCACCAATTCAAAATTGAAAATTATTGGATGAATCTGTATTATAATTAGGGGAATGTGTATAATAATAATGTTAGCAGTCACTAATTAAAATTTCTACCTATAAATTGAATTAGGATATTAATAGCTTTTTATCTGAACTTTATTAGGAAGTAAAAAATTGACTCACCTTTATTTCAAAATACAAGATCTTACACAGAAGCTAAACTCTCCATACAGTAGCACCATTCAGTGCAAGCCAGAGTAATCAATGAATACAGGAAGGTTTGTGCATAAAATCCCTAATCTAGTTCCTACTCATACAATATTCCCAGTCTAGTTTCTAGCTTGTGGCTTTCATCAGTGAGAAGCCTTGGATCTGAGCGCACTGCATCCCAAATCTTAAAATCTAATGCCTCTGTGTAAACAGTTTGTATAAGCATAAAGAATGGTGAGCATGTGATGTTTAGAGATTTTATACAAGATCTTATTTGTAAGATAAAGACAGACAGATATTTTTTGTGTGAGACCTATATACCTTACATCTCTGAAATCTCAATAGTAATCAATCATATACCCATAGATATATGATAAATTAAATATTTTCATGAATGATTTTGATGTAAATTATGGATAAGTGGATAAATCTATATTATAATTAGAGAAAAAGATCTACTAAAGATGATACTAAGCTACTAGCAATTAAAATTGTTAGTTCCAAGATAAACTTCTTATTAATAGCATTTGCCTCATGTTTATTAGGAAATAAAAAGAACATCCCCATTTTTATTTCAACATATAGAATCTTACTTGTACTGCAAGGATAGACATCTATTTTTCTTTAATTATAATATGAATTTTCCAGTTGTTTTTACTGTTTATATCACAATCATTTATAATAAAAAATTTTATAGTAGTTTGAAAATTGGAAGATTTCCCATTTAACTATTTCATTTCATATTTTTTTGAAAAATTCGTTTTTTCATCAATTGATTCTTGATTATATAATTTCTTTTAAAAAAATCTCATTTCTCTTCGAAATCTGTTGAAATTTTCATCTTTAAAACTAAATTTTCATGAACTACGCTATATTTTGTTTCAAGCCCCTTTTGTATTTAAACATACATAACATATAGTAGCTCAAATTTTATTGATAAATATTTATTAAATTAGAATATATATTGTTTATTGAACTGTAAGTGTACAGTAATTTTCAATATGCACACATATAATACATCATTAAAAACTAGTCAACACTTAGACAATCACAATATCAATAACAATCAACAATTTCAAACTGTTGTCAAGGCATCTTTTATTGTTAAAAGGAGGTTGCCTTGACAACAGTTTGAAATTGTTGATTGTTATTGATATTGGGATTGTCTAAGTATTGATTGTTTTTTAAGATTGTTTACAAACCTATTTAGCCTTGAGCATTAGATGCATTTTTGTATTATAATATGCAAATATAAATTTTATAGTATGAACAAAGTTTTAAAAAACTAATATAATTATTAATAATATCTTGAGGGAATACATATATGTATATTTTACTATGTGCTCATTCATGTAATCATTGAAGCATAAGAATATAATAAATAAATAACTACCATACTTTTATTAAACACTTTTATAAATATTAATTCTTATTAAGCGCGATGTTAGCACGTAATAGTCATATAAGGCTAAAACCTCAGTACATGTGCCTTGAGTGCTTAAATTTAGGTTGAAAGATAGAGGAGGGTCCCTCTTATCTTTATAAAGTCGAATCTTGCATTATGATTTGAAGAGGCCTCTCTTGCTAAAATTAAGCACTCAAGGCGCATGTACTGAGGTTTTAGCCTTATATGAGTGAACACTTTTATGTAAGATACAATCTCTGATTAGATGTTGGTTTATTTGTCAGTTTGTATACACATTTATTTAAATAAAATAAAATTTTGAATTTGAGACTTAATATATTTATATTTAGTGTAATTTACGTTTTTGAAATATAGAAATGTATATTGGAAATGATATTCATTTATGATTTTAATTTCAAATCTTAAGATGACTTTGGAATTATTGTAAAAAAATACTAAAAAAAATTAATTAGATATAAAAAATATTTATATTAAACATTTTTATTTACTATGGTAACTGGAAACCAAGAAAATAATTGTTTCTTCGATGACAATTGGGGTTTTTATATTTAATTTCAAATAAAAGCATGGGGGATCCAGAAATTAATTATGTCAATCGCTAAATTTTATAACATGGGATTGACTTAATTAATTTCTGCCACCTCCCTCACACACATACATACATTTATTTCAAGAAAATATAAAACCCAATTGTCATGGGAGAAACAATTATTTTCTTGGTTTTTAGTTCTCATAATAAATAAAAGCATTCATTATAAATATTTTTTTATATTTATTATTGTTTTTAAAATAAAGTAAATAGCAAAATATTTTTTCTAAATACAGTCTGGGTGATAGACTTTTTAAAATCCCTCCCCCCTTATACAGAAACATGGTAATAGGCTTGTTATGAAGAGGTTAGTATCTTCATAAATCTTTTAGTATTCCATTCAGGAAATATTTTATTATACAAAATACTGCATATCAAATTTACTAGGGATAATAAAAGAAGAATAAAATGTATCTAAGTCCTGCCATCATCATCATCATCATCATCATAATAATCATAATAATAATAATAATAATAATAATAATAATAATAATAATAATAATAATAATAATAATAATAATAATAATAATAATAATAATAATAATAATAATAATAATAATAATAATAGTAATAATGTAGCTAACCACAGAATTAAATTAGTTTAGTTATCTAATAAAATGCAAAATGAATTATTTTGCATTTAGGGAATCATGTCCAATTTGAAGTAAATTTTGGAAACCCTTATAATGTCAAAAATATTCTAGCGAATCTTTCAAAAACATGGTCTGTTGACTTAAATTCAGCTTTTTGCTAAAAACTTGTGTTATGGTTAATAAGTGGCATAAAGATTAGTCAATCCATCTTCCAAGTCCATAACATAGATCTTAAATTCAGGTTTGAAAAATATTCTAGTCATAAGCATGTGTATGATTTTTCTTTCAAACATTCAATCTGCAGATATAGTCTGCCTTTATTGGTAAATAAATCGTTATTTAGCTATTAATTGACATATGATAAAAATTTTTATGTAAAGTTAGATTATTGAAATGAATATCAATGGACTGAATATAGAAACATAAAAATATGTTTGAATATGAGGGAGGGTGTGTCATACTACCAAAGGCACCCAGCCCATGACTTATTTTTGAGTTTATAATGAGTAAGCCCATGCTTTCTCTTTGTATCATCATTAGATCCAAATAAAACTAAAAGATTATTGGCAATATAGTCACGGTACTGGATATCTTCTAGCACTACAGCTAAATTGCTTGTTAAATGCCTATTAATAATTGCAAACAAAAGAAATAGAGATCATGCCCTCCCCCTTACCTATGTAAAAAAACTGCCCTTTTTTTATCGGGGATGCTGAACCATTATAAACATTTTATTCTAGCAAAAACCATGTAACATCATTGTTGTTTGAATTACTTCCAAAAGATGAGCTACCATAAAAGTGCATCAGAAAAAGGGTTGTTATCACTTAAAGTTCTGAGTCACAAGCGGCCATATTGTGTCATTCAGAAAATGAGAATAAGCATCTATTGTTTTCAAATTCTTCATTCTGATTCCAAGTGAATAAATTGGCAACTAATAGAAAGCTTAGCTGCAGAGCATTCCATTATGAAAGATCTATTTATATCATTGTAGTACAATATATAATATCTGCATAAATCACAAATCTTTGTTAGGGATTGTTAGACTCATAAAAGTCATCACCTAAATGGCTATTGTGTAATTTTCTAAAACCACATAATTCTATCTTATTTTTATTTATTTTCAATATAAAGATTGGCTGAGAATTAGTGTTCAGTCATAAAGTAAAAAATAATTTAAAATCTGTTATTTTTTTATATATAACAACTATGAGATTTATAAAATAGTATGAAAAGAGATGTGGAATTTGCCTAAACATTCAAGAATAAGCCTATTTGTTTTGTCAGGGGGATTAGAAATCTTTGAATAGAAGTAATAAAAAAGTAGATAGATGTATAATGAGAGATGAAAAGCAAATAAAGACATTCATGAAGAAATACAGTAATGATTAAAACATTACATGACTACCATTTCTTATGATTATACAGGTTATTAAAATATTTCTCCATATAGCAGTATCACAAGTACAATCTATAGTACTCAGTAAATGTCATTTGCTCTATTATATGTGGGGAAATTGCTATTATTTTAAAAGCTTGTTCAGCATAAGAAATAGTGGTCATGCGATATTTTAATGGTTTAATACCAAACCTAACCAAAGGATCTTGGTGTCTATAGTTATAAAAATATCAAATTCTCCAAAATATATAGATACTGAACTGAATTTAGATCTGTATGACTATATTGGCAAATTAGCTGATATTGAAAATATGATTGTGTTTTCAGTTTGGGATCACTGCCTTATAGTTAACTAAAAAGATAAAAGATAGTTGCTGGAGAAGAGGATTGTATCCAAAGATCTAGATACATTGTTCTCAGATCCAAGGCTCCTCACTGATGGAAGCATAATCTAGAAACTAGTCTAATGATATTGGATGAGAAGGCACTGGATAGGGATTTAGATGCATAAATCTTCTGACATCTATTGATTACTATAGCTTTTACTTGGTGATACTATTGAATGGAAAAAGTGCCTACTATTTTAATAAATAGAGTAAAAAAAAATCTAATTTAGAAGTTTATAATATATGAATGAAAAATTGTTTCATAAAAACAGCCTTCAGTTGCCTTATATGGAGAAGACTAGAAAGCTAGCAGATTTGCAAGGTTTTATAATGTACAAGGTTAATAAATTTTTTTTTTCATGTGTTTATATATGTAGGAATAACTTGTACTTATTTCTATATAAAAGCGGAATAGATGTGCAGAGAATATACATAAAATAGAAAAATAAAATAAAAAAGTTGGATAGAAAAAAAATTGAGTTATGAAAAATAAATGCAAATAAGAAAAGTAATTATTTGACATAAGAACGAGATCTTGAGATATCAAATAAAAGAAGAAAAATAGAATAAAAATTTGGATTATAAATGTTATTTATATCAGGGATAAAATGAAAAATATACAATGTGTGAAATATAGAATGTTGAAGCAGAAATAGGAAAAATTATTTAGAAAAATAGAACATAAAAATGAGACTAAACTCTCCATACAGTCAGTGCAAACCAGAATAATCAATGGATGCAAGAAGGTTTGTGCATAAAATACCCATCTATTGTCTTCTCATCCAATATTCTCAGACCAGTTTCTAGCTTGTGACTTTCATCAGTGAGGAGCCTTGGATCTAAGATTTAGGTGCAGTGCTCTCAGATCCAAGACTTCTCACTGATGAAAGCCACAAGTTAGAAACTAGTCTGGTGATATTGAATGAGTAAGCAGTAGATGGGGATTTTACTCATTCAATATCACCAGACTAGTTTCTAGCTTGTGACTTTTATCAGTGAGAGCATTGGATCTGAGAGCACTGCACCTATATCTTAGGATCTCAGATCCAAGGCTCCTCACTGATGAAAGTCACAAGCTAGAAACTAGTCTGGTGATATTGGATGAGAAGACACTAGATGGGGATTTTATACACAACCTTCTTGAATCCATTGATTACTCTTGCATTGCATTGAGTAGTGCTACTGTATGGAGAGTTTAGCCTCTGTGTAAACAGATTGTGTAAGCAAAAAGAATGGTGATCATGTGATGTTTAGTGTCTTAAAAATTAGAAAAATTAAAAGATTTTTTTTTGTTTAGGTTTTTATGATAATGATCAAGAAAATAAACTAACAATGTAGCTGATAATAAAATGTAATGGAGAAAAATATTAATTTTAGATAAGTGGGCTTACAATAACATCAAAAAGTATCAGAGGAAAGAAATGATTAATTTGACTAACAGAGTTTAAAAGTATATAATCTATGCACAGAAACTCTAGATTGGTTAAGAAAATGTCATTTTATATCTAATGTAATCTAATAAATTAAATTAAAAACTGTCTGATATAAGGAGAAACCTCATCATTTACAAAGATTCACTTTCACTTTTTAATATTTAGAACATTGGCATCAATTGCACGATTGATTAGGTTTCTTATTGACATATATTCAGGAGTATAATTGTTAGATAATCGTGTTCACTAATTCACCCAACAATTAACCCCAAACTGCTTTGGTAACAAAACTTGTTTTCTACATCAAAAGCTGCAAAGAAACAAGTATTAGAAAAAGTCGCCATTATGAGAAGGTATATGAAAATTTTCAATGTAATTCAAGCAAAACAACTAATCTCTCAGATAAATTAAGAAATGATTTTATAATGGCCATCCAATATCATTAGTTCAATGGCTGTAATTCAACTGTTCTGCTACGATTAAAGAAACTTTAATTTATGCTATCAATCTTCCATTAATAATTTAGCAGATGGAATATAGAGTGATATTCTTTAAGATCTTAAATACCAACATCACATGACTTACAAAAAATCAAGCCATATGTTACATGACTTAGTTTAACAAGCTTGTATTACAAATGTTATATGCAGAGCTTGCAAATAAGCTCTTAACAAGTTTTGCAGAATATTGCCAACCCCAGACCGGTTTCTGCTACTGGCTTCCTCAGCGAGATGCTAGGATATTCAAGCTTTAGACTCCTGGCATCTCACTGAGGAAGACAGTAGCAGAAACCAGCCTGGGGTTGGGGATATTCTGCAAAGCTTGTTGAGAGTTTATTTGCAAGCTGTATATATCACATGACTTACTCAATTTATTAATCATACTTCAAAGAATAATTCTGGTGTTCATCAATTATTCAAATATATACTATTTGGCTCTGAAATAGAGTGAAGAGAAGTGCTTTTGGAATATCATAACTACTGATTATTTATCAAACGTGCTGAAAATTATTGTTCCACCTGTCGATGCATATTTGTCATTTAATATATCTTTAAATTAAATCATTTAACTAATAATTTTGTCTAACAGTTTTTAGATGTTCTGTTATTCTAGACACATTTTATAGCTACTGAAAAAACTTTACTGAGTTTTTTTATCCACATTTCCTATCATATTGGTATTGTGAACTGCTCAGTTAAGCATAGAAATATATGTCTTACCTTCAGTGTGGAATGGAACATCCACTATAATTTACTAACCAAAACCAGATCCAGTGGATGTGAAGAAATGATGCCCCATCAAAAGCAAGCTATTTTATTTTAAGGTAGAAAGGGGAAAATGTTTTCCTCTATGCTTTGAGTATATAAACTCAAAATCATTGGATTCTAGTCACTCAGGTTCATAGCATAGGTCATGCTTGATTCAGTCCTAGTCATTAAACTAATATAGACACATAATTATGTGCAGTTTAGTCTATATAGAGCTTAAGTAGTTCATTTCTAGGATCTTCCTCTTTAGCCTAAGTTTAACTTATTAAGTGACCCTGAAAGAATGCATGCATATCTTTAGCAAAGAAGTATTATTTAAATAAATTTGAATATTTTGAATAGCTATTTAGGCAATACTTATACACTACTATCAAGAACTCTTGGCTCACATTATTATAAGCCATGACTATGGCATACATGTTATATTGAAAGCATGCTAAGCAGTAATAAAATGGACTATTTAAAAAGTACCTTTTCTATGGATGTTTTTATTAGCTATTGTGTATTATGTTAGCTCAGAAAAGAAATGTATATATATATATATATGTATGTGTGTGTGTGTAAAATTGTGAAAGGAACTACTTTTCACATGTACTAGAAAATTGATGCTTAGAGCTTTTTTTAAATAAACCAACAATTATTGACCATGCTAAATTAGGACTTGAACTTATTATAAGCCTGATTTGTAAATTTGCATATTACTTGTATAAATTTAGTTTATATATCATAGGGAAGAGAAAGTTTCTCATTTTTAACTACCTGCAACACTGAGACTTAGTAGTTTGTATAGATGTAATAATTAACAATATAGCAATTTATATATCTGAAATATTGTGGAAGGGCAT
Organism: Epiperipatus broadwayi; assembly: GCA_028023455.1. Classification (NCBI taxonomy): domain Eukaryota; kingdom Metazoa; phylum Onychophora; class Udeonychophora; order Euonychophora; family Peripatidae; genus Epiperipatus; species Epiperipatus broadwayi. Next base: position 23,875 of record JAQFVV010000929.1, on the reverse strand, counting down.
GCACTAAGGTGGGCCACCTATGGTTTTAAAATAATTATTGACAGGAGAGTGTGTGTCAATTTTCTAAAGCCACAATTTTACATATATATAAATCACTATATTATTTAATTGTTACATAAACACAAACTAATAAGCTTCAGTGTCACAGATAATTAAAAATGAGAAACTTTTTCTTCCCTGTGATATGTAAACTAAATTTGTGCAAATAATACAGGTTTAAAAATCAGATCTACAATAAGTGTGTGTCAATTTTCTAACACATGTGTGAAAACTAGTTCCTTTCATAATTTTACATATACATATAAATTGCTATGTTATATATATATATAAGATTTATTTTGCGGGTTCATCCTTGTTAAAATATTTTAAAATACTCATGTTTCGACTTGGTAACACAAGCCATCCACTTTTTATTACTCAGTGGATGGCTTGTGTTACCAAGTCGAAACGTCAGTATTTTAAAATATTTTAACATGGATGAACCCGCAAAATATGTCTTTTATATATGGAACCCGTATAAATCTTCATATCAACATATATATATTAAAAACTTACAACTGTAGCTAACAATATTTACTAAGGCAATAAACCTAAAGCTTGTGCGGTTAAAAATGTGAAGGTAGGGACCTCTACAGGTCTTAACCACAAGCTTGCGCATTGGAAGAAAAGAGGGGAACCCTTCTTTACTTCAATCTACTTTCTATATAAATAGGTGAAGCTGAAGTGGTTAGATCTGAGAGTGTGAAGCCATTCAATACTTCACTGATTAAGTCCGCAATTCCTATTATACATTAATACTCATGAAATCTTTCAATTTACAATGAGTCAATAGAAGATCTTATAGTTAGAAATCTATTATGATAATTTAAAGTTGTAATTCTTGAAAGTAGTTGAATAATAAATGTTTTATACATGATTAAATAATCTTCACACCACCACCCATTCTGTTGAAAAAATATAAATAAAGACACCATAAAAGAGAAAGGATCTCCAAAATGCATTTCCTGCTGAACCAGAATTCATCAGTTGGCCCCGGTCACCATTTCTGACATATATATCTTCATCATATGTTGAGTATTTATTAGTAGAAAATTGTTACATTTTGAATACAAGTGTCAAAGTTACTTTACTCATAATTTTGACATGATTCACTCTAGATAAATATAATAATGATTATTACTAATCACTTATTAAACTAGAGATTATCTTTAGTTCGTGTATAAAACGTATCTCTTTTTTTTAATTAAACACACATATTAAACTTAACTGAGATTTACATTTTATATCTGGATTAGAGATAATCTCTAATTTAATGAATGATTAGTGATAATCATTATTGGATTTATTTAAAGTGGATTATGTCAAAGTTGTGGGTGGAATAAGTTTGACACTTGTAAATCAAAATGTAATAAATGTTAATAACCTATCCTGTCTCTTTAATGGGTAACCAAACACAAAAACTATAAATCAATACATAACATTTGGCATAGTTGGCATATCTTTGTGGAACTTTTTGAAAATTGTATTAAAAAATAAATTAGGTTAAGTGATTAATGAACAAGTAAAAAGTTGATCAGAGTATGTAGATTAAATTAATAGATATTTTAAATTGACTGAATTTTATCAAAATGATATAATGACTATTACTACGTCAAATTTATCATATCAAAAATGGATAGTCTATTTCCATAATGTAAATGTACTAAAAAATTTAAGAATTCTCTATAATATTCTGAAAAGACAATGAAAACATATTTTTCAGCTTGTTTGTGTACATAACTAACTATACTTTCTAACAACCTAGTTTATAATGAACATGGACATATAGTTTTATGTGTAAGACAATTCCTACTTACATTGTAATGATAATATGAAATTGGTTTCATTGAGAGGATACAGCAGAATATAAACTGCAATGGAGAGGTATAATTCCAGAGAGATGCTGAAATCTTCCTGGAAAGAAAAGGCTTTTTTATTTTAAAAAAGAAATTAAAAAGACAACAAAGATGAAAAGTAAACAGACTTTCTGACCAGAATGTGATATTGTATTTATGTTTCACAAGTGTATAATCATTCATTTTAAAATTTCTATTCTTTAAACCAGTAGCAATTCTTCTACACAACAATGGCACCTAGGGTAAGAAGGTTGTGTATTGATTATTATAGCTTTCACCAGGTGGCACTATTGTGTGGAAGAATTGCTACTGTTTTACCAGCTTCTGTAAGCATAAGAAAAGGTGATCATAATGACTTAATTCTTTACTGTTGTTTTTTTTTAATTATAATGGCCATACTTGTTTGCAAGTGGCTTCTAATAAATGAATGAACTCTCTTTTAAATCATAATAATGTTATTTATGGAAGAAACATATGGAATCCTTAACTAAAATATGTCACAGAAAATAGATGAACTACACAGTTCTGTAAACTTTACGTAGAAACAAAGAGCTTATCTGTGTTCCATGTTTTAAGAAGGAAAACTAAACCTCTCACAGCATCAATATACACTGATCATCAGTTAATGATTAAAAGTGGTTCTGTAAATCTTTTACTCAAACAATGCAGCGGTAAAACAAAAACATCCATTGACAACTAAGCTATCTTTATGAACGATGTTTGGAAATTATAACAATTTAATTTTAAAAAATTTATTATACTTAATACAAAAAATATTCAATTTTTACTTATAATTATTATAAACTCAGTTATTAATAAGTCAAAATTTCAAGTGTTTTTACTTAGTCTATTATACTCTTTTTATATTGTTTTTTTAATATATATAGTAAAAGCGTGAGTTCTTATTAAATAACTCTGCACTTTGTTTTGGGTTTACAATTTTAAATATTCTTTCAAATGTTTTATTTCAGACATCCAATGTGTTAGGATTTGGTTTATATCATTTTGCTAAAAACCCTGAAGTCCAAGCAAAACTTTACAAAGAAATAATTCATGTGATTCCGGATGTTTCATCAACAATTACCCCTGACCATTTGAAACAGATGCCATATTTAAAAGCCTGTGTTAAAGAAATTTTACGGTATTTATATGATTTTATTTTTTTAAAAAATAATTTAAATATGGTTTTTGGAATTTTGGTACCTGTGTACAATCAAGCCAATCAAGGTCAAAAGCATTTTTTCTTATAATTATTATACAGTTCCAAGAGCCATACAAGTAATAATTGGTTTGTTTGTTTTTTGTTGTTGTTTTTTTTTCAATTTTGTTTTAATGAATATGTGTTGGTTTTTAAGTTTTAAAAAAATTAATAAATTGATTATAAATTCCATTCAGAATATTTATTTCAATTTTATTTATTTATTTATATTTTAATGTCTAAATGCTGACATGCTTGAATCATTTTTGCAGTTTGTTTAAGATCAGTATCTTTATTTTTACTATCATTTTGGAAAAATGCTGAAAATTTGGAATCTTTCTCAAATGGAACAGCATGCAATGAAGTATTTCCAAAGATATGTGATTCTACTTTCCCCAAAAGTCTGCATTATTATAATGGCCATGGTATGACAGTTTACTTGCAAATATATATGCAATGGCAATCAATATCAAAACTTGTTTCAACAGAATATCCATTCAGAAAGGAACATGGTTCAATGGTTCCAAAATTTTGTTTCTGACTGCAGTCAGATTTATTTATAGCTGGTCTAGAGAGAATTTTTTTTTGTAAAATAACAATAATTAAAAAATAATAAAACTGGAAGTATTAAATATGATTGCTTATTTTTAGCCATTTTGTTTTAAGATTTATTGTATGCCCCTGAAACTGTATAATTTAAAAAAATGCTTCCAAGCTACTGAAAGGGTATACTAAATTATTATTTAAAAAGTTGAATATAAAATAAAGCATCACATGACTGCTATTTTACATTTAACTTCTATATTAAGAGAAATAGTCACTGCATCACTCTATTCCGGAGCCATCAATGATTATATAATGAGGTAGTGAATGAATTAATGGTTACAAATACAAATCTTAAAACCACTTCACTTTGTTTCACCAAAGTATCAAAAGTGCCTAAAGTTAGCATATAATTAAAATCATTAAAATATATATTTGCCGAATTAAGTGCAGTGGTAAATAGTAGAGGTAAGAGTTAAACATTTTTTAATTGAGTCTCAGTTGAGTAATATATATATATATATATATATATATATATAAGTTGAGTAATATATATATATATATCAAGCCATTAGAAATCACTATAAAATTTTGGTTCAATTGGTTTGATTCCTTGATAAGCCAAATACATCTACTAAAGATCAAATCAACCTTTACAAATGTTCTTTCATAATGCTTGTAAGAGCAGTTATTTTCAACTTACTTTAGAATGATATATTGAATGTTTGAGTAATCAATGGACACCAGATGGCATACTACTATAATATAGTGATCCCAGATATTTATTTCTGGCTTTTGAATTCTTACAGTGCGGTCTTAAGTTTCAATATTAGAGCTAATGTACTTAATCACTTTTTACCCCTTTATGTTATTTAAGCTAATAGTTTGCATATTTATATAAATCTGACAGTAATTCAGTTTCTATGCTTTTAGAAGCCTCCATTATATACCAGCTAGTTTTTTTCAATGTCAGACTATTGAATAGTATAAAGAAGTAAAAGATGGCTAATAGAGGCATAAATGTTTTAGTTCCTGTTTTCAGTCCTAATTTTTTTTGTCAAAGATCAATAGATGGCACTAGGGTAGAGTGAAGAGAATTGTTTTTGGGAACATATGAGAAACTCAAGTAATAATGTTGGTATAAGGCTCGTAAATTAGAGCAAGGTGTAATTTATTTTTAATTAACCAACATATTTAATTTTATATGTAATTTTATAAAGTTAACATCTTAAAATTTTATATTAATTGTTTAAAATAGGCAAAAACTCTCCATACAGTAGTGCCACTAAGTGAAAATGAGAGTAATCAATGGATGCCAGAAGGCTTGTGCATAAAATCCCCATCCAGTGCCTACTAATCAAATATCCCCAGACTAGTGAGGAGCTTTGGCCAGTCTAGTGAGGAGCTTTCGATCTAAGAACACTGCACCTAGATCTTAGGATCTAATGCAACCCTCAGCATCCACCTTTTATATCTACTTAACTACAAAACTATGAGAATAAAATTGAAAACACAATAATATTTTCAATCTTAGCTCAATAGCTTATATAGTCATTTTGGTTTTATTTCAGTTCAGTACCCATACATTTTGGTGTCTTTGACTCTTTAACAACCATAGCCGCTATTATTCTATTAGTGTTAAATTACTAATCATCACATGATCACCATTTCTTATGCTAGCACATAACTGTTACTAAAACAGGTAAAGCTCTCCATAGAGTGGTGCCACTCATTGCCAATTAGAGTAATCAATGGATGCCAGAAGGCTTGTGCATAAAAACACCATCCAGTGCCTATTCATCCAATATTCCCAGACTTTATTCTCATAGTTTTGTAGTTAAGTAGAGATAAAAGGTGGCTGCTGGAAGGTAGCCTTAGATTCTAAGATGTAGATGCTGTGCTCTCGGATCCAAAGCTCCTCACTGACGAAGGCTGCAAGACAGAAACTAGTCTGGGGATATTGGATAAGTAGGCAATAGATAGGAATTTTATGCACAAGCCTTTTGGCATCCATTGATTACTCTGGTTGGCACTGAGTGGCACTATTGTATGGAGAGTTTTGCCTGTTTTAAATAACAGTTATGTGCTAGCATTAGAAATGGTGATCATGTGATTAATTGTTTACATATCCAAAACAATCGAATAGAATTATTGTGCTCAAGATACCATTTGGATATTCAAATATCTTATGATTTCGTTGCAATTGTCCATATTATGTTTTTTTTATGTTTAAAACTTTAGTGTTAAAAATTTCCAAGTCATTAGTTTGAATAGTATAATAAAAAATTAAAATGAATAGGTGAATATATACAAACCAATGCTCTTCATTGGAAAAGACCAATAGTTACGAAATAGTCTAGAGATTTGACTGTTATGTCATCTGATGTTCATTAATTACTTATCATTTTGGCAATATCCTCCTAATAAGAATAAACTGAGACCAAACTGCTGAACTGTTTTCAAAAGGAACCATTGGAAGCGCATTGACAAACTATTCCAAAGACTTTTTTTAAAAAAAAAACTACACTCTTCAGAATGTCATCTTTTGGATAAACCAATTAGGAAAAATATTATTTTATTCTTTACAATAGACAAATTAAATCATCGTTTTGTTCAGTATATTCCCTTGTAATTCTATTTATTTCTAGATCTACAGGAAGTAGATAACAAAAATATTTTTAGCCTCATATCACAATCTTTTAATTTTTTTAAATATATATCTTTAATTTAATAGCTACAAATAACCAAATGTATTTTATCAAATACGTTTTTGTGATCAAGAAAATAAAGACCATTATCTCCTTTCGTATGTGGAAGAGATACTATATTATAAATAAAATTGTTTCTAAATAATTTAATTGTAATGAAATGAAAAATATTTACAATATATGTTATTTTTAAAGTTTAAATCCCAAAAAATCTTGATTATCACATACATTCTTAATTAACTAGATTTAATTCTATAATTAAAAAAATAAAGTTCCAACCATCATTTTCTTTAAAAAAAAAACAAAAAACCTTCATTTTTGATTATGGAATCAAAAAATAAATATCCAAAATTAAAACATTTAAATTCTTTTTTCCAACATTTTTATTATTTATTACAGCCTTTTTCAAGAATATAAACAAATATAATGTATTATATAAAGTATATCTGGAAAAAAAAGAAGAAATGCAGATATTTGTATTATATATTACCAATATGCACCTTCCCCATTCATATTGACAAAAAGCATTTTTTATCAAGTTTCTTTTTTTTTTTTTTGTTAATATGTATTTTTTTGGCATGATGATAACACATAATATCTAACTTTTCTTCCCAAAAGTAACTGTATTAATGTTTTTTAAATGGTTGAAATATTGGGGAAAAGAATAAGCAATAAATTAAGATTTTTACAAAAAGTGGATATTGGAATTTTTGTTTTTAATTGTATGTTATTTTTTATTATATTCCTGGGTGAGATAAATATATTTCTATTGATTTATTATAATTTCAGCTTCAAAGAATATGGTGTTTAGCATTGCCTAATTTCCTCATCTGATCATTAATCTAAAATCCATTGATTTTTAAATTGTCAGTTTAGCTGTGTTTGAATTGTATAGAGAATAAATTAAAAAATTGCCGTATAATTAAAAAAATGTCATAATGGCTTTTTAAAATGTCAGATATTATCAATAAAAGTTGGAACGTTTTTTTTTCTACGATTTTTTTTAAACTCGAAACTAGCTAGTCTGAAGGTGGGGTGCCAGCGACTGAGATTTTGAATTCTATCTCTTTAGGCGTTTATGTAAACAAAGCTTGTTAGGAGCTATTGGTAAAGCTCCATCTAGTGATCATAAATGCAAGCTTAAGGCAAAAATTTATAACTTGTTTTGATTATCATATATATATGATATAATCTATTGACAGTATTAATTGTTGTATTAATAAATATTTAAAGTTATGGTTACAATTGTATAATAAAATAAGAGATTATTCAATAGTATAGCATATATTGGAATAATTTTGACATTAGGTAATCATTAAAATAGAACTTCACCATATATAGTCATTTCAATTATAGGAATGTTGCATGCTTGAACTGGTCTATATATGGTCATGTTTGTTAATATTAGTCCATATATGGTATGAACGTAAGTCACTCCAGAAGTTCAATAGAAATTAAATGGTATATAAAGCCCCAAATCACTGGTTAAGGAAAGTCAGAGACTACTGCCTTTAGAAGTGTTGAAAGCAGAACTAAGTTTTTTTACAGGTTACTCCAACCTTTTATTTTGTATACCTTTATGACACTACTAATAAATGTATATATATATATGTGTGTGTGTGTGTGTAAATACAAGTTAATAAACTATGTTATTAGTCTATATAGTCTCTCTCTCGTTATTTAAATATAACTGATGCTGTCCTAGCTCATGATGTCCAACTGGCAAACTAATAAACATGACTTGACCATACATACCTAGACACAGCAAGTTACAGTTTGAGAACATTAATCAGTTAGCCAAGTTTACAACTTTTCTCATATTTTTATTATAGTTACTCAGTATTTGCCAACATCAAATGTTTACAATTTTTTATGAAGGTGCCAAACTTACTACATGCCCATCTATGGCACCAACCTCCCCAGATAAATACTTTAATGACTATTACTAATCATTTTTAGGCTAGAAATTATCATATCCTTTCTAATCCTGATACACACACACATTAACGTTTAATTAAAGATAAATATGTCTATGTTATTAAACCCAACTACCTGAACTAATCAATTCTATTCTATTTCACTGTTTTCCATGTGAAATAATGTAAACCTATTATAAAACACTGAAAACTTTAAAATTATTCAAATGGAAGTCAATCTTCGATAATGCGTTATTTCTTAAACATTATAAATTTCCACGCACTCACCTGCAGGTAAGAGTTTAAAAAACTTAAGTGAATCATTTAAGTTTAGAGTGTCCATTTTATATACACCAACTCTTACAGGCCACACTTAAATCAGGGCTTGAGTCCATTGTGTGCCTGATGTTATAATCAAATATTCAGTTGTACAAATCTATTTAAGTGATTCATTTAAGTTTTTTAAACTCTTACCAGCGAGCGAGTGTGGGAAAATTTATAATATTTAAGATATAGCGCATTATGAGAGATTGACTTCTGTTTGAATAATTTCAAAGTTTTCAGTGCTTTATAATAATAGGATTACATTTGTAAATCATGTTTGACTAAGTGTAAGTGGTTAAAAATGAGACATTGTCTTTCTCCTGCAATGGATTAAATAGATTTGTACAATTGATTATTCAAGCCCTGATTTAAGCATGGCCTGTAAGAGTTGGTGTGTGTAGAATGTACGCTCTAAACTTAAGTGATTTACTTAAGTTTTTTACCAGTGAGCGAGTGCATGGAAAATTATAATATTTAAAAAATAGTGCATTATCAGAGATTGACTTTCGTTTGAATAATTTCATGTGAAATAATATAACTTTCATTTTCCACATAAACTCTAATTACATAAATAAAGTGTTTATCTGGCTAAAAATGCTATGATAATTTCTAATCTAAAAAATGGTTAGTAATAATCATTAAGGTAATTATCTAGGGAGGTTAGTGATATAAGTGTGTGTGCTAATAAGTTGGCACCATATAATAAATTATATATAATATTCAATTTACTGAATGCATTATCTTAATTTGTTTATTTTGACAACTGAAATGATTTATTTATGAATGTTAAGTTGTCTGCCTGAAGGTAGGTGGTGATATATAATAAGACACTATGACTAAACAATAACTCTTGGTCATCATCTAGGGTGATTTGCCATTCTACTTTCTCAAAAGTTAGAGCTGTAAAATCATTTTATGACCATATTTTCAGTAACAACAACAAATAAAACTTTTAATATAAAACATAGCATTAAATATTAATATAATTTTCCATTAGCATTAATTTTCATATGGTCTTAAAATGTTTTTTTTTTTTAATTGTTCTAAATATATTTCTATCCTAGTTTAAATCCTATAGGAGTTGGTACAGCCAGAGTTCTTCCCAAAGATTTGGTGCTTTCGGGGTACTTTGTTCCATCAGAAGTAAGTATATTTCCAATTTTATTATAAATAATTTAATTTCAACACACTTTTATATTTTCTATCATTTTTAAAAGTCCTTTTTTTTTTTTACTTTTATTTCCATTATTCTGTTTTTGTTTTCATCTCCATTTTTATCTTCTTTGCTCATTTTTCTTCTTCTTTCGATTGACTAAATAAATAAAAAAATAATTTAAAAAAGTAACTTATAAATATTATTTGAAGACCCTCATAGTCTACCAGTAGTGCACCAATTTCCATAACCAAGATCTGGGTTCAAATCCTGGCTAGATAAAACTTTTTTTAAAACATCTGAATTAAGTTTTAGGATTTTTCTTTTAAATAATTGGCACACAATCAATTCATTGTTGATCATTAAGTGAATAACTAATTATTTTTAGATTAAACATAAAATAATAATGAAAACCTATTCAAATCCTCATTATCTATTAATCTCATATGAAGGCTATTAAAAAAGCATTTGCTTTGCATTAAGCTATTTAAAAGTTCTTTTTACCTTTATATATATAAAGATTATTTATAAAAATGCAACAGCAACAATTAGATTACATAATGATACTAGGAAAGTCAACAGTGAGAAGGGTGTAAGACAGGATGACTCCATATCTCCAAAACTTTTTACAACAGTGCTGCTAGAACTATTTTGTGAATTAAAAAATGGGAAGCTAAAGAAGTGAAAGTAAATGGAGATTATTTAAGTCATCTATATTTTGCAGATTATGTAGTTGTTTTTGAAAATAATGCTTTAGAGCTGCAGGAAATGTTGCAGGAGTTATCAGATGAAAGTAGGACTAAAGATAAATGTTAAAAAGACTAAAATAATGTTCAATGGATTTTCTCAAAATATGAAAATAAAGATTGATTATGATGAGTTAGAAGAAGTTTACAGCTACATATACCATGGTTAAATTATTAATATAGATGAAAACCTAATAGATGAAATTAATCGTAGAATTAAACTTGTTTGGAGTGCTTTTGGTAGAAGTAATTTGATACTAAAAGGAAATATGCCTATATGTTTGAAAAGGAAGGTTTTTAATAAATGTGTTTTACCAGTTTTTACTTATTGATCTGAGACTTGGACACTTAATAGAAGAGAAATACAGAGACTTCAAACCACTCAAAGAAGTATGGAGAGATGCATGTTAGGAATAACAAGAAGAGATTGAAAATGCAATATATGGATAAGAGAACAAACAGGTGTTACTGACCTCATTGAAAACATTAAAAGACTGGAGTTGGGTTAGACATATTTCTAGAAGAGATGATAATAGATGGACAATTGAAATCTTAAAGTGGATTCAAAGAGATTGTAAAAGACCCAGAAAGAGACCACATATGAAATGAATGGATGAAATAAAAAAGTGTGTAGGAGTGATGTGGAGAAGAGAAGCTAAAGATTGAAGAACATGGATTCAAAAGCTTTAACTAAAATTCAATTTTAAAAATTCATTAAAATATGTACATATTCATTCTCACAAAATTGATTCAACAAGTTGCACAAACAATAGTGTAGGAAGAACAAACATAAAAAAATTCTCTAAACTATTTTGCTAAACATAAAAAAAAGAATGAACTATTCAAACGTATTATTTTTTGTATGGAATTTCTGCTGACTTTTAATTTTTTTCCCAATAGTTGAATTGTTTTTATATAAGGCAAATAATGAGTTTGACAATTGCATTATTCACTGATTGTGAGAAGTTCAAACAATGCTAAAATGTAATTTAAAGTTAAAACTTTAAAATGTTAAAAACATTTGGAAGATAAAAATATCTTAATAATGTATTATCTATACTTAAACTAGTGATGATCTGACTAACAGATAAGAGAATTCCATATTCTTCTCTAAACTATTTTGCTAAATATGAAGAATGAACAATTCAAACTCATTAACAGTTGGGGAAGATGAACTCTTACTCTATCTTCCATACAGGGCTTCATCAGACCATTTTGAACCTGTAAAATTTATATAGTAGGCAGATACTTCTTGTTATAATACTATTTTTACTCAACCAATATAATTGGCACCCAACCTTTCAATTTTTTTACCAACAGTTAAACTGTTTTTATATAAGTCAAATCATGTGTTTGACCATCACATTATACTTTGATTATAAGAAGTTCAAACAATGCTAAAATGTAATTAATAGTTAAAACTATTAACGAGATAAGAAGGTTCCAGAAGGTTCTGGATGTATGTAATATGTATATATTAGTTACTACATAAAAATTGTTATGGCAAGTAAAATAAAAACATTATTAAAAAAAGTTATGTAGTGTTCTTCTGTTCCTTAAAAAGTCATGCTTCATCACTGATATATATATATTGGGTTTTTTCTTAGCATGTTGAAACCACTCGAGGGTGTAATTTTTATGTAAACAAACAGAATTATAATGTTACCGGGCCATTGTTCTTTTTTTTTTTTTTAACTTTAAAATGCTTTTTTTGATTTACAATAAAATCATAAATAATGAAATTTATCTAAAAGAAATAAAAAATACATTGGATAAATCTTTTTTTTTTTCTAAAATGAAATTTGTAATTTTAACAAGAATAAAAACAAATCAAAACAATATCATGGTGACGCAAATCAAATTTTAATATGAAGAAAAAGAAATAATTTTTTCAAAACAAAAACATCTTGGCCACGCAAATAAAATTGTTAATTTTAACAAGAATAAAAAGAAATAATTTATTCAAAACAACATCGTGGGCAAAAATAAAACTGGTATTTTCGATTTGTCTCACAATTTATCTCATGCAAAACGTGAATTTTAGCATGATTTCATAAAATCATGCTTACACCTCCCCTTTGACGATTGATTAGTTTCACTCTTGTCTAGGGAAGTGGGGCAAAGTTTCCACAATTTTTATTATCTCATACTACATCATTGGATTTGGAAAATAATGACTTGGACATGCAAATTTGAAGACTTTTGACAATCTCAATTACAGACACCCTCACAAAATATCATAGCGAAAATTAAAATGGGATTGTTTGTATAAACTGCATAACACAATGTTTACTGTAAGCGGCAACAGCCACTGTGGCAGATAATAAACATCCTACTTCTGCTGTAAATACATCTACCATTAAATATTAATAATGGGATTGTTTGAATAAACTGCGGCAGAATAATACATCCTATTTCTGTGCTATAGCATACAAATAGATACTGCTGTAACACAAAGTTCACCATAAACAACAGCATCCTTCTGCGGTAGAATAAACATCCTATTTCTGTGCTGTAGCATAGAAATAGGTGCTGCAGACAAGTAAACAAATTATTTCTATGCTTAACTATTGGAATAAAATGTTATATAGCAGCACGGCCACTTAAACGGCATATTTCTGTGCATTTGCATAGAAATTACACCCCCAAGTGGTTTCAACATGCTAAGAAAAAACAACCATATATTGTAATGGTTAATATATTCTAAAACATATGAACAATGCTAATGAAGCAACATTGTCTCATAAATAGCCATTTTTTCTTCTTGAATAAGCTAAAATGTAAATGTAAAATAAATGCTGTTCACTGAATAAATTACAGATTTAGATGATCATGAATATAATAGAAAATATTATGATGAGCATGGCTAGCTAGCTTCAAAGTGCCTCATAGATTTGAGCAACCACATATAATAAATAAAATCATGAATCAAGTGATTTCTACACTTATGCACTAAATATTTGGGCAATCTGAATATACACCATAAATATTGTATTTAGGCAACTAAAAATATAACTAATAAACAGACAAGTAAATATGTTGATCCACAAATGATTCTGTGGTAATTTAGATTTATATCTACAATGGACTCATGAATGTGTAAGTTGCCAATGGACAGGAATATCTTGCTTGGCAAAGAAGATACAATTTAATGAGTAATGATTTGCTTGATAATAAAGTATAGTATGGGATGTACAATGAATTATCTAAATTGTGTAATAAAATAGTTTTATAATGATTTATGTAATAAGTTAATCAAAGTACTTTAGTTAATAATAATAATAATAATAATAATAATAATAAATAATAATAATAATAATAATAATAATAATAATAATAATAATAATAATAATAATTTTAGAATCACCAATATAGTAGGAAAACCTTAAAATTTCAGATTTTCTAGAGTAAGAGACAATGGAGCACTTATCCATATTTATATCTATATAATTACATTCGCACCAATTCAAGAAATTATCTATATCACTTTGAAGTAAAAAACAGTCATTAGTAGAATAAATATGCCTAAAAATTTTGCAATCATCTGCATAACATAGAAGATGTGAAAATTTAATGCATGTTTTTAGGTCATCAATGTATACATTAAATAATAAAGATGCAAGAACACTGCCTTGAGGCACCCCAGTGAAGCAATAATATGGTAATGACAATTTATTATTAAACCTCACACAAGACATTCTATCCTTAAGAAAAGAGTTAAACCAATTAATTAATAATTTGGAAAAACCTAACCTACAAAGCTTCTGAAGAAGAATTTTATGATTAACTCTATCAAAAGCCCTGGACATGTCAAAATAAACAACATCTAACCTAGATTGATTCTCAATTGAATTTGAAATGTGATCAAAAATAGTTAGCAAATTTGTCTCAATGGACCTATTAGGCAAAAATCCATGCTGCTCTGGTACCAAAACCTTAGAGACATCCAAGATAATTTTATTATATAAACATCTTTCAAATATTCGAGCAACAGCGTGTAGAATTGAAATAGGCCTATAGTCACTTACCAAATCTCTAGATCCTTTCTTAAAAATAGGAACAACTTTAGCAATTTTAAGGGATGTAGGAAAAGTACCATTTGCTAAAGAGCAATTAAAAATATGCAAAAGAGGAGAAGCAATGTATTCAGCACATCCTTTATAAATGAAAGCTGGAATATTGTCAAGGCCCACACTAGAATGTAATTTAAGCTGCTTAATAGCAAAAACAACATCAGATTCAATAAATGAATCACATGTTATTCTTTCTTCAACTAGATCATTATTTTCAGTTAAATTAGTAAAAGACTGAGATTGTTTAAAAAGCTCTGAGAAATAATGAGAAAAATCATCAGCAACTAGATTAGAATTATTACTCTGTAATTTTTTTTTTGTAATACCTAAAACCTTAACCAGAGACCAAAATTGCAAAGGATTATCAGAAATATGATTTTCAGTGTTTTGTATAAATTTTTGAAAATCTCTATAATATATAACCTTTGACAATCTTCTATAATTAATAAAATTGTTATAATAATTTAAGTTCTTAGTTTTCCAATATTTACGATGATGAAATGATTTCCTTTTAATAATTTCTTTAAGAGAAACTGAAAACCAGAGAGGAAAATGGTTAGTTAAAATTTTTTCTTTAGGAATGTATTTGTCAATTAGTTCACTAAATGATTGTTCAAAAAACTTCATACAGAAATCTCCATCAGATGAAGAATACAATTTTTCCCAGTTAAAATTAGATAATTGTAAACAAAGACCCAAATAATTTCCTTTTTTGTAGTTTCTCTTCATAATTTTAAAAGGACAAAGTCTATTAAATTTAATATTAATATAAAATTCTAAGGGAGGATGATGCAAATCAATGGAAAAAGGAAGAGAAGTAGTAGTTAAACATTCAATTGTAGGAAAATTACTAAGAATATAATCCAATGTGTGATCATTAAAATTGGTGTATGGATTAAATTGTTTTAAATTTAACAAATTGCAAAAACAAATCATTCTCAATGCTTTAGGTGAAAAAGAGACTGAATCTATGATAGTAGTACCTAAATATAAATCAGGAATATTAAAATCACCAGTAATAAGTATATATGATTCATATTTGATTAAAAAATCTTCAAGAATAGAAAGAAACTCATTAAACTCTAAAAAGGATAATGTTGGTTTTATGTAGATAGTACCCAAAAGAACTTTGACACTATTTTTCAAACATATTTCACACCATGTAGCTTCACAAGATGATGATGAAATAGGAATATACTTATGTATAAAATTACATTTAAAAGCAATGAGCGTGCCTCCACCCTTGGAAGCAACATCAGAAGATCTATCTGTTCAAAGTACTTTATATCTATTGTCCATAAAAACATCATCTGAAATGTGTTGAGTAAGCCAAGTTTCTGAAATAAAAACAATATCAAAATTTTCAGAACTGAAGAATTGCTTAATTTTTGCAGTCTTAGTTCTCATCCCACGAATGTTTATATAAAAACAATAAATTCCAAACATAATATCAAAAAATATATAAAAATAAACAATAATCAAAAAAAAAAAAAATGTTAATAAAGGACGATATGGGCAAAAGAAATTAATCAGAAAGTATTAATGAACTAGCCAAAGAGCCATAAAAAAATTTTAATGTAGTACCGCAAGGCCATAAATGATTCGAAATAAACTCCAAATGCTTATGTTTGGGAATTGAAACAAAAAAACTACTAATATTAGAATTAAACATATTAATCTTAATACATATGACTTTAACCTGAAGTTTGTCTTCCAAAAATCTCTGTACATCAGAAGAATTAGCATCTACTGGCAAATTTGATACCAAATATTTATAATATTTATCATTATTCTTAATTAATAATGAACCGTTACTATTATTAGGACTTCTATAAGAAATTGGATCTTTAAACCTAAGTTTTTCACTATCTTTAGAAATATCCTGTCCAAAATTAGAAGAATAATTATTAAATTTTTTATTAAAAAATTTATTTGAATATAGTCTAAAATTATGGGGTAAACTATCCTGTTTACCAAGCTGCCTAACTGATAATTTTCTATTAGAAAATTGCTGAAAAGGAGAAGAGGTATTAGAAGAATATATTGATGAAACAGAACTGGAAGGCCACCATTTATAAGATGCATTAGAATTATTAGGACCTCTATAAGAAATTGGACCTTTAAGCCCAAGTTCCTCATTCTCTTTAGAAATATTCTGCCCAAAATCATTCTTTCTTTTAATGTGTTTTTTGAAAAGTAAATCATACCTATGATTTATAGAAGAACCTAGATCTTTCACTCCAGTCTCATAACAAGTTTTATCTTTCTGAACAAATGATTGAGACTCTGAACCAGTATTATGGTGTACAACATTTTTTATATTATTGTAACTCTTGCTAGCATATAAACTAATATTATTACTAGTATCATGCTTTTCATGATATTTATTATGAAAATTTTTATTGTAAAATATTCTGGTTTTATGTGAACTCACTTTGGAAAAACAAGTTGACTTGACAGAAGGAAGAGAGCATTGAATACCTTTGCTAAAATTAGAAGAACAATTCAATGATTTATTACAAAGTTGAGACATCTTAATAATTAGAGAATGAATTAGAGACATAGAATAAGATTGTAAAACCTCTAAAGTAAAATGTTCAGGTTGTGAAATGATATCATTAACACATTTATCCATGCAGTTTAAATCAACAGAATAAGACTCAAACATTCCTGTGGATGCAATAGTAGAATTAACACCTGTCTCCACAACATCTGATAATCTAGTATTAGATTTAGAAATATTATTTAATTCACTAGAATCATGAGAATCTTCCCTAACAATCTGAACTGAAGTATTATCAGAAGAAGACACTATTATCAAATCTGAATTTTCCTTAGTAATATGACCCTCAGAGACCATAGGTTTGACCAAGTTACACTCATTGTCTTCAGAATCTAAAACCATGATGTTATTGTCCAATGACTCTGTTGAGTCATTATCTATTACCAATTCATCAAGAAGTTCATTATCAACATCTGGAAACTTCATATTTAAAGTTATATTATTACAAGCCTTACATTTAAAAAATCCATTACCAATTGTTTGAAAAATAATAGCATCAGATTTAGACAGCTTAGTACAAGACAAATGAAAATACTTCTGACATTGACCAGAACACTTAATCCTCATGGCCATATCAGAAATAATCAAAGAACAACCATGACAAAAGGTAACATCTGGAATACTATCTTTATCAGGAATAAGCTGAACAGCTATAGCATTTACAGAAGAATGATCTGAATCAGCAATTGATGAATCTGAAAAAGATGATTGAGAAGAAAAGGCTGCATCATTATTAAGAGAAATCTTACAACAATCACACATAAAAACAGACCCACTACAATCTTTATTATTAACAGAATTAAAACAGTCAAAGTGATATTTCAAACCACAAGGCCCAGAGCATTTCAAAGATTTTTGCCTTCCATAAATAACAGATTGACAAATTGAACAGGGAAAGGAATAGGGAGGCATGATAAAAACAAAAATATTAAGCACAATATATAAAACAATGATGACTCACAAAAAAAAAAAAAATCTGAAGAAATAATGTTGATAATATCTGTACATTTATACCATCATGTTATTAAATATATTAAATTGTTATTTGATTTACAGTTTAAAATCTTTTCACTCTTAATATTCACAGTTTTCACTTTTCCTTTAAAAATCCAAATGAACACACATATATATAAGACAATGATGATAAAAAAAAAAAAACTCAGAAGAAAAAATGTTCAAGTATGTGTACATTTATACGATCATGTTATTAAATTGTTGACTTCTTTACTCTTTCTTCATATCCACAGTTTTCGCTTTTCTTCTAAAATTCCAAAGGCTTAATTATATCTCAGTAAACAATCTATTAAAAGAATGTATTCCTTTAAATAATTTTAAGGTCAAAGCAGTTTTCAATGATGAATTATATTAAAACAATAGAAATGCTAAAACACATTTTGATCCAATTCAATGTTACAGAAAATATAAGTTTCAGTAATAAAATTCTCCAGGCATTTTCTCTTTCTTCATATCCACAGTTTTCGCTTTTCTTCTAAAATTCCAAAGGCTTAATTATATCTCAGTAAACAATCTATTAAAAGAATGTATTCCTTTAAATAATTTTAAGGTATTCCATTAAATAATTTTAAGGTCAAAGCAGTTTTCAATGATGAATTATATTAAAACAATAGAAATGCTAAAACACATTTTGATCCAATTCAATGTTACAGAAAATATAAGTTTCAGTAATAAAATTCTCCAGGCGTTTTAGTTCCAAATGCAGATCACTTTAAAAAGAAAAAACACTAAAAAAATCCATTTACTTCTAAAATTCCAAAGGCGTAATTATATCTCAGTAAACAATCTATTAAAAGAAGGTATTCCATTAAATAATTTTAAGGTCAAAGCAGTTTTCAATGATGAATTATATTAGAACAATAGAAATGCTAAAAATCGTTAAAAAAAACACATTTTGATCTAATTCAATGTTACAGAAAATATGCTCATATTAATTCTTGATTAAAGGTTTATAAAATGTATAAGTCTTATAAACATAGTACCAAATTAAATTATGTCTAACATAAACATAATATTGAATTAAGTACAATATCCAACAAGTCTGATAAAAAAATAACGAGAGACTTCTTAACAAAAGTAAAAATTCCAATAGTCTTAAGAGGAAAAAAAAAACACGTCTTTCTTCCACAAGAGACAGCAGGATAATAATAATAATAATAATAATAATAATAATAATAATAATGATTCTTCAATTTAATTCAATTTATTTACCAAGCAAAACTACAGCATTAAGCCAATTACAGAATTGCACTATAATAACTATACAATAATAATAATTATTATTATTATTTATTGAAATAAGCATTAATTCAATGAGGTGGCAAAATAAAGATCATAACTAATTTACCATCTGCAATTTAATATCCTATAATATACTTTTTTATAATATACTCTCCCCTTTTTTATTTGCAATTAGTATATATGATATTTATTTTAAATTATTAAATAATCAGTCATAAAAGTATTAATGACAAACTCTCACAATATAAAAAAAATAAAGTAGTAAAAAAAGTTTTAATATTGTTACTTTTTTTAAAAGAAAGTTGTATCTCTCACAGTATTTAAATTATATTGAATGGTAAATAAGACTATATTAAATAAAATTATTAATAAGAAAAAAGACTTTAATAAATATTTTATCATTAATTATGCTTTTAACCATTTTTAAAGAAGTGAAACTTATCTGGCAGAGATAATTTAAAGAAAAGTTTTAATTAGTCTTTGTTATCATATTTCAGCATATATATATATGACTTCAGTTAAGATTTCATTATTCAGTTATGTTTCTTTTGGAACTTTTTGCTAGCAGAACACAAACAGGGATCCATAACCAATTTGAATCATTAGAAGATGTCCAATTATTCTCCCTGTAAATATTACAATCCATGGTAAATCCAGTGATCTTAGCTCCATAGTGGTCAGCATAGTGTTTGTTGATATCCATTTCATTTGAATCATAAAGGTATTGAATGAAGTGAAGTTTTGTGTTCCCTACCCATTAATCACAGTACATATTTCCATATTATAAATCCAGAATTAATTTGTAAAAATAAGATAAGATAAAATACAAAATTTTAAGCAAAAAAAAGTATGAGAATTCTTCATATTGAATTTGTTTCTGTAACTATAGTAACCTGAAATGCAGTCAGTCTTTTTCTTTTCCTTTTTTTAAACCCTGGTTCTGAATTTGTGATTTTCTTTTTTCTAATCTTAAAATGCCATTGTTATCATTCAACAATAACTGAAACAAAATATTTCATTTTTAAATTTAATAAATAAATGGTTCACTTATTCCAGATTCATTCAAAACAATAAAATATATTTTATTAAACATATGATCTTTAATTGTTTTCCTTATTCAGTTATTTATACACTACAAGGAAGCTATAGATTCCAACATGTGTACATTACAATATATATATATATATTAAGAATTATCAAGTTAACATTTCATCCTGCAATTATATAAATAATATCTCTATAGAATGACAAATTATCTTTGGTTTTTCAGATTGCTAAAGGACATATTCCATCATTGTGATAATAGCAGAAACCATCTTTCTTACTGCTGATGATTTTTCTTTCACCAACATTCTTACAGAATATTGTACACTCTTTTTAAAGAATAAGATCATCTCCCAGTATTCAACTAATTATTTTGCTTTAAATGGGGGATCAGATCTAACTTAATCTAGATTCCATGTATTCATCTTTTATACTGCTTATAGCATTCCCAAAAGTCTTAGAATTATAGTTCAAATATAACACATTTTTTATTATTAGTTTACAATGTCCAACTTTTATATTCATAAAAAGTCACATAAAACACCATAGCTTGAACAGTTATGATTTTCATTTTCAAAGACATATCCTTATAAGATGTTTACCAGGTTTCCTACCACAACTTATCCCCTATTAGTTTGTGATAAATTTATTAACTACAATTCCATTCACTAATATTTACTGAGGCTGTAACCTCGAGGTTACAGCCTCAGTAAATATTACTTACGTAATCAATGTGCGTTTAATAAATTTATAATTCCATTCAATGTGAAATTGATTTATTTGACCATAACTCATTTTAAACCACTAAACATCACATGATGTGTTATATCCAAAGAAGTCAATTTGCTGCTGAATATGTAGAATTGGCTTACAATCATGATTTTATTAAAAAAGTTGTATTTAATAATAATGTTTGTAGAATTAAACATAGGTATCCTAACTCAGCTTTATATATTCACGAATTGAATACAAGTCATAGAATATTGTTTAAGAATGCTTCAGTTATTTTTTATGAAAAACATGAGTTAAAAAGAAGAATAAAGGAGACTTTGACAATAAATCTTCTTGAATATGAGGCTATCAATCTTATAAAGACTTCTTTTGATATTAAGGGAAGGTGGAGTTTGAAATGAATTATGGGAAGATTTGTTTGTTTGTATATATATTATAACGATCCAAACGAAGTGGGAGATCGCATCGCACCGCACCGCACTACCAAAGGGCGCCATCTAGGCATTTGAGCCTAGAAAAATTTATAAAGTAGGCAGATACGCGCTGTTAGGATTCCACTTTATTTACATATTTAGATCGTTAGCCCATTGTCACTAGCTCAGTGGAATAGCAGAGATTTTAATAATATCATTTACTAGTATATAAGAATAAAGTAAGCCACTGCCAGTAATTCACATACAAACATTTATTTATCCACATATATATAAGGTTTAAAATTATTTTAGTGATTTACATTTAAACATTTAACATTATTTTTAACTTTGATTTTACTTTAATTTACATTGAGTTACTATTATATTATAAATTTATATTTTTAATCAAGTTCGCACAGATGGGCTTATAAACCTGTTTAATATGTTGCTATAGATCGGTTACATAGATTTCAACGGTCAAAAACATTTCAAAGTAAACATAAACGATCAAAATACAAAATTATTGATTACTGACAATTGCATAGGGAATTATAAGAAACCCTCTAGTATTCATCGTAAGATACTGGCATCGTCACCAATAACTTAAAAGACATCCGAATAAATACCTTTTAGATACTCACCGTAAGGTATCAGTATTTGTCGAATGTCTATATATTTTGATCAAATATGAAACGCAAACATATTTAACCGATAGCCAATCTATGCAAGCGTCTATAAACAACTTAAATTTAATAGTTTTATAGGATCGAGCCTGAATATACTATATAGATTTGCATTCGAAAATAAAATATTCTATCCCTATTTAACCCTAGGCAACACATTTCGCAATCAACCGGCGCCAATCCATCTGATACATTCATGTATTCAATGTAGCATGATACGACAACACATTTATATTGTCAGGAATGCACATCTGAACAATATGAAGAAAGAAAAACGACATTGACACTCCACCCACAGGAATGTGACATCTGTGGGCAAGTAGATCAATAAACTAAAAACTCCATAGGAATGGGCTGCGGTCTTCTGCCGACTTACAAACCCATCCATAGGCAAACAGAGGGTGTGTGGCGTATTTTATAATCCTGCCCGTAGCGGATCTCATGCTTACACCTACTAATTACATAAATATATCCAATCCATTGAACCAATTCAACCACGAAATGAACAACCGAAGATTACCCTCCCTTAATTATCTTTACAAATCGATACAGCCATTCACGCCCGACTCAAGTTTAACATTTTTTTATAATTTATTTAACGGAAAACAGAAATCATAACAACTTAAAGAACAAAATTAAATAAATAAATAAATAAATGGAAATGATTTTACAAATTAAATACATTAAATAAAATTATAACCAATTAATAAATATTGTTGGTCAGATAGAATAATATTAAAATCATTTTAAATATGAAAAGTTTTTAATTTACTGTTCATAAATTTTAAAGTTCTTACGGTTATTGAAATAGTTCATCCTATTATATTCCTGGCCGTTTAAACGTGAATTCCCACGTCGTCCGAAGATTAGTATCCGGTTGATTTATTTATTTATCCTTTGGAGATTTTGTTTTTCGTGTAGTTGGTCCTCATTGTATAAACGATGGCCCATTTTTTTCTCTTTCTTAGCAGAACTGAAGGGATTGAAGCTGTGCGTCTTTTTCAATCCCCCCAGCCCTAACACCTAGCTGTTACATCGTCAATAATCAATCAATTTCCAGTCACTAGTCACTGATTAATAATTTCCAAAATTTTCCTTTTATATTAATGTGAAGGATTGAATTTACATTACGTCATCGATGAGATGATCCTTTTCGTTGAGGTCCGATTCCATAGGGATTTCTTCTTATTTGCTAACAGTTTTTATTGTTTTCTTATCTGACCAGTGTTTTTACATTTAAATGCCGAAGGCTGGTTTACATTTAACTAATTAACAATCATTTCCATTTCTGATTAATTAACCTGTTTTCCAAATCAAAAATATATTTAAAGATAAATTTAAAGATATAATTTCATCTCCAAATCTTTTTAAAATTTAGTTTTAAAATACTTTTTCTTTAATAAAAATTTTATTTTAATAATTTTTATTATCTGTGCGATTTAATATATAAGAGTTTAAGACGATATTTTAATTTCAATTTTTAATTTTTAAAGAAAGTTTTTAAATGCGAACTTTTTATTTTAACTTGTTTAATAATTATATATAAAAAAACAATGTAACGAACGTCTGTGCTCGTTACAATATGCTTGTTCCTTTAGTTTGATTTTCACTTGAGAAGGTCTATTTGT